>UELU01141791.1:0-43994 GCA_900490025.1 Megastigmus dorsalis
ATATATATATATATATATGTATATTATTATATATATATACACACGTAGTAAGTCCAACTAGGATAGGAGTGAAAGCGAGCGTGTGCGACACGTTATAGAGGAGAGCGGGCCGAGGCGCGTGGGTGTGTGTGCAGTGCCGAGTAAAAAAAAGAGGGAAGTTCGATAGCAGCGAGATAGTGTGTTTCCTCGGGCTTCCTCGACCGCCCCAGGGCTCTCCATCTCTCCTCGCCGGAGCAGAAGGAGTCACCGGGCCGCGCCGACGTGTACGCAAGATAGAGCAAGTGAGAGAGAGAGAGCAGCACCCGCGCTCTCCCAAAGTGTGTCCACCGCGGCATAAGCGTGTGTATCGTACGAGCCAGTGCGTGTCGTGTGGCATGTGGTGAGCTGCAGCAGCAGCAGCAGCAACAGCAGCAGCAACAGCAGCGAATCCGTCATCGGCCTCCGGGAGCTCGCGCAGAGGGAGAGAGAGTCAGGGAGCAGAAGCAGTAGCAGCAGCCGCGTGCGGGAGTCGGCAGCCCCCCGGAACGGAGCACAGGTGTGTGTGTGTGTGTGTGTGTGTGCGCGCGCGGTTCGATCGAGTGAATAATGTGGGTTCGGAGCCGGGCCTCGCGGTCGGACCGCTGGCGCGTGTTTCTAGCCTCGGCTCGCCCCTGCTGCTGGCTCCGCTGCGCGGCCTAAGCCATCCTTTTCCCGCTCTCAGAGGCCGAGCGACGTGTCGTCCATCAACACTAACAACGAGCGGTATCAACCGTGCAGACTACTTCAAGCCACAGCCAGAGCAGTCAGAGCAGTCAGAGCAACAGCAACATCAACGGCAGCAACATGACGACGAGTGCCCGGGGCGAGGTGAGATAGTAAGAGAGAGAGAGAGAGACGTGTACGATGCGGTATCCGGCTACGAGGAAACGGCGGCCGCTCTGCAGCTACGAGAACCCGCTAGTGCCGCCGTCGCCGAGGAGGCGAGGCCCGCCCCTGGTAGTGGCCCCGCACTAGCTGCTCCCTCTTCGCGTCTTAAGCGGGCCGAGAGCCGAATTTTTTCGTCGGTTGAGTAAAAGAGAGAGAGCGAGCTCCTCTCTGTACGTGCGCGAGTGTTTTTTTTGTTTGGTTTGATTCGATATCCGGGCCAAAAGTTGCGAGCCAAGTGTTTGTTGGCCGCTCCGTATAGAGTCGGCCAGTGGTGCGCGCGTTATAACAATAATTCGCGGCCGCGTTGTATGTAGAGGAAATATCTATATATATATATATCCGGTTCAGTTTTTTTTTTCGAGAGCGTAAGAGAGAGAGTGAAAGAACTCTCGGTTTGTGCTGCGGTGCAAGAGGAGGCGCAGGCAGGTGAGAAGAAGAGAAAAGGAGAGAAAAATTCAGAGCCGTGTGTGGGGGGAGTTTGCGAGGGAACAACCGACGTGGAAGATAATAACGTGCAGTGGTTCCGTACGTACCTGTGTGCTCTTTACGTTTGTTTCTTGTATCGTTCGCTCCTTTTAATACGTTTGTGCGTTTACGTTTGGTATTTCGTCTACTGCCTCGTTTACCGGTGAAAATTTCTTCTATCTGTGCGTATAAGAGAAGCGTGTGCGCGAGTGTTTTGCTAGAAGAGAGAAAAAAAAACGAAATCTATCAACGTCTACTCCACGAGGAAATAAAAGTCGAGGCTTTGTTGTAATTAATTTGTCGTTGGTTTATTTGTTCGTGTGCAAGTGCGAAGATTCTGCATCGGGATTCGTGAGTTGTGTGTCGTTGTACAGTGCCGCCAAACGATAGCACAACATCCGATCCCAAATGAAGAGTTCGGAGCAAAATGGTTAGAGAGACACGTCACCTGTGGGTTGGAAATCTGCCGGAAAACATCCGTGAGGATCGAATACGAGAACATTTTAAACGGTAAGGATATGGACCCGCTCCCAAACTGCCCTTTTGCCCTTTCTGTTCCACGACTCCCCCCTCATCCCTTAACCTCATTATTTAATATTATTGATTTCTCATATAGCTAAATGGCAAATAAGCCGTTTGAATTTCTCAATATTTTCACTCGCTACTTAAGTTGTTGTTTACACTTAATTTGCGTCTATTTATAACTGCCGCACGAGATGGTAACATTACGAGTTATACGCGTCGTTCTAGAAATCGCCAACGAATCGCCTTATTGTTTATCCCATGTATCGGAACTTATTGATTCCAAGTAACCATTATTATACGACATTACAATTTAAGAAAATTTTGAAATTATATTTAACGTGATGTACACAAACGCAAATTGTTGGACTTAGTTACGCCTGCTCCTCGCAGGCGCCAAGAATTCTGTTGCAAAAAAATTAATCCTGCTCGAAAATAAGATGCCGAAATTTTTCTGAGTGCTAATAGGAATGATATTGGGTATGTAAATGTTGCACCTCCGCTTGCATTTTGTGTTGTTCGAGTAAGGCATGTTTTGAACTACATTTCTGTATGGAGCTCCAGGTTAAAGTGCTGTGCACCTCTGTAGCGCCAGCGCTATCTGGACCAATAAATAATGCGTAAAAGTTGTAGCTGTAAAATTCAGATCCCAAAGTTTCCTTTTATGCAGCTTGTAAGTTGAATGCCAATGAAGAAAAAGCTTGTTTGGTGGGATTTGGGAGCAATGATACGACTATTACAAAAGTTTTCATACACAAATTCTATGATACACATTTTCATGTTCTTTTTTCAGCTTTTAACGGACTGGTGTCAGTGCCTGCGTATTTTACTAACAAAATCATTTATGATTGTAATATTTTATTTAAAAAAATATAAGTAATATAACTTTAACGATATTCATATTTTAAATTCTCTGATTAATTTGCTAGTAAATTTGCAACAAATTAAATTTATTTCCATAAAAACGCAAAAATTTAGTATACATTAAAAAATATCAGTGAGATTACATTCTCGAATATATATTTATCTAACAATAATCATATTGTACATTAATTGCATTTTCGGCCATGGGTACCCAGTAAATCCAGGCAGGTGATTAAAACAATCATTAACTAGACAATCACATGGTAAACTACATTTTCTTATTGCTGATAATTTTATCAGCATATCAATTCCAGAATCCACAACTACTTCTGACAATATAATTGTCAGACAATTGTCTGATACATCCGATTAACTTTAATATGCTGATTAATATCAGTGACTAGTAAAAATGATACTATATTTTCAACTCATCATATGTACTGTATTTACGGTTTATTCTTGAGTCCTATTACAATTTAGCAACAGAACGTCGGAGTACTCTGTTTTACCGATAGATACCAATGTTATTAAAGGGTGGTTTTTTGCTTCTGAGAAAATGATACAACATATTCGTAGAATCAAAAAATCTCTTTTTTAGCGACGCCATCTTACATTTCCGTTGGAATTAGTTGATACAACATTTTTGTTTATATAAGAAACATTATGTATTTCTTCATTTCATCATATTTTCATTAGGTGTCCCCCCTTCCTTTATGCAATACTAATATTTATGAAAAGATTCATGTGAATTTAGTTTTAGAGAAAACTTTAATTAACGTAGCACCGATAACTGTTGGTAAAACAGAGTACTCCGACTGTGCACTGCATTACAGGAACCATCATCAACCTCGTAACTAATAAAAATCAAGCGCGATAAAGAATTTGAATGCACGTGCATGCGCAGAAGTTTTCATGCGACATTACCACAATTCACTCCTTAAAGCTTTGAATATTTTTCATAACGATATGTTTCACTTTGACTTCACTAAATTGTTGTTGTGAAACTCCATTTACTGAACTGTTTCATTATCTACTGACTTAGTTACTTATCTCGACCTTAACAATGTTATTCATCAGCATTAAAATAGTTATATAATTATACGTGTACGTTTCAGCTTTCCAAGCTAATATTTAATCGCTTTTATTTAATTAAAAATCCGTGGTGCGTAACAATTTTTTGGATTGTTCAGACTCCAATTGCACGCCAACATATTTTGCATATATATATATATATATATATATATATATATACAGACATCTTCGGATGCGTGGTTCTGACACTTTGAAAATCAAGTGCGAGACGAACGATTAAGGAAAAGCGTCGATTGGTCGGCTTAACGCAGTGCCAGTGCAGACTGCAAAGTGCGTAGCGAGGGCTTCGATAAAGGCCACCGACTCATTATTTACCCGACGGCGAGCGAGGAGAATTGCAATCTTGTTTTTTTTTTTTCTTAAGTTCGCGTCAGGAACAATGAAGCGGGATATAATATATATTATCTGCGCCACGACTCTGCACGATAAAAGAAAAGAATCCGCAGTCCGACCTTTGACTCCCACCTCTTTTTTCGTGTTTATATTGCTCTTTATTTTTAAAAATTCGATCGCATATAATACGAACTCGTTTCGTAATTTACGACAGACGCTGCTGTGTGAGGAAATTCGGTGCACTTTTGAAATACGTGCGACGCTTTGGAAATCTCTTAGATGAACGTATCGGACGCACGTAATAATAACCGCGAATTCTGAGATAACGGAAAATCTTTTCGTCGACGTCAAGTCGGCTCGAAACTGTTAGTAGAGTTTGATATTTCGAATCAAAATGTGTAGTTCTTTGATCGAAAACAATTTCAACTACCGATAAAAACTTACGAAAAATCAATACGCATTATTTCGACAAATATTGACCGCTTTATCTCATTACAGATAACAGTCTTTGCTTTGTATAATAAAAATAGGCGCACACGCATACATCGATTACGCGTAAATTAAAAAAAAAATAAAAAAAATAACAGAAATAAGTGCAGAATGTATGGAGGTTTCTCTCTTGGTCGGAACGCAAATGTGGAGAAACTCACTCCTTCTCTCTCGGTTCCGTGAAGATTCTGTGCACGGCGACAACGAAGCCTTGGCTATACACGTCTCGAGACTCGAAGAACTCACTATATATACCTGAGAGCGAGCGAGTGAGTGAGAGAGAGAGAGAGAGAGAGCGAGCGAGCAAGACGCAGACGCGTTCGTTTCTTTTTTTTCTCCCTCTTTTTTGCCATCATATCTCCTCTCTCTCCCTCGCTCTCTTCTCTCTCTGTCGCTCTTATTCGCTCGCTCCCCGAAGTAATAATAGCTGAGGACAGCCATTTTGAGAGCTCACGCTGCCCGAAGTTATTGTTCTACAGTGTCGCTCAACCTGCGGCTACTCGCTCTCTCGCACTACTTAACCTGCCTTTCTCCATCTATCTCCTTCTCTATTTTTCTCTCTTTTTTTCCTCTATACGTTTTTCTCTCCTCGCTCGTCTCCCAGTCGATTCCGCGTTGATTTCACAAATTCAGAAGCTTTCGAGGCTCCTGCTCGAATGATTGCCTGATAAAGTGTATTATAGATATATATTATTTGCGCGCGCGCGCACACACAGGCACGCAGGTTAATCGTAATTCGGAGAAGAGGGGTTCTCTCTATCTCTCTCTCTTGCGAGCAGTCTGTGCTCCATTCCTCGTCCGTCGAAGGAAATTCGTATATAAACCCGACTATACTAAAACTCAGTCGAGCGTTCGTGCGACAGAGCGAGAACGAGCAACTCGAGAGCGAGAGAGCTATAGAGAGGGACGAAGAGAAACCAAGCGAATTTCTCGCGACTGCCGTGCTACCGCCGCCGTTGCTGCCGCCGCACGAGCGGACTACCATTGGGAGGAGGCAGGAGAGAGAAAACTAACGGTGACGTGGACCAGTGCTGCTCAACCTGGGGCTCCCCGTCTTCTCCCAGTGGAAAATCGCCACGCAATCGAATTTCGAACGTTCTGTTTTTCCTTTCCTAAAGATTTTTCATTATTCAGCGTGCGGGTGTGCGTCATGTTTGTCACTACGGTTGTTTGCTGAATTCGCCGGGTTAGGCCGTGGAATCGTTACTTATTCGCGATTCCCCTGAGCGGCTGCGCATTTTTGCTTACTTTTCGATGAATTTCAATGACAATCGACGCGCTGAGTAAACGTACTTGAGTTTCTCTGCTTGTTTACGCATTTACAACAATAAACCAGCTGCGTGTGCTCGCTGGAATATTGATTTCTAATACATATTGTTTAAGAGACTGCAGCGGTGCCCAACTTGCCCTTTTGTGTTTCAGTTTTTTTTACTTATTGGCTGTAAATGTTGAATTGTCTAGTTATTTAATTGTACTAATGAGAAACATGAATTGTGCAATTGTACATTTAATTTTATTGTACAAAACTGTTGGAGACATGGATTTGAATACGTATTTTCAATACGTTCCGTGTGATTTAGACGTATTTGATTAAATAATATTGTTACTCTTGTCCGAATCAGACGAATACTTCACATACATTTAATTATATACTTATTTTAATATGCAGGAAGGGTTTATTAATGCTATTATGCATTTTGGAAGAAATCCAACATTGATGAGGTTGCTAAAATAATGCAAATAAGCAATATAATTCATGCACTTGGAAGATTTTTTGAACTTTTAATAAGGAAAAAACAGATAGTTTATTTAGGTATTTCATTGTCATGACATTTTGCATGTCACGTTGGAAGGACTTTTTTCAATTTCATATTGATTCTAATATGAAGCTTTGTAATTTACTATAATTTAAAATTTTCATATTCGACAAAAGTAAGCACCGGAAAGTCAATATGTTCGTTTTCTGACTGCTTTGGGTCGATGTCTAGAATTGAAAAAAAGTCCACAAAAGTCACAATTAAACAGTAAATTTTATATAATGCAAAGCAGCCGATATACAATAGTGATATCTGAATCTAACAACGAGTTTTAAGGCGTAGGAGCAGCGGGCAACACAGTTCCAGTAATGAAAAGTTGATTTTTCTTGCGCATAAAGGTAAACGAAATACGATGCGAGCGTTGATTATTTCTCTCTCTCCATCCGTCCTCTCTCTCTCTCTCTCCCTCTTTCTGTTTCTGGTGTAGCCTCAGAAAAGGCGCTCATGTTTTCATGAGCAATGGGGAATATTGGTTGGGAGTGTGGTGCTCTCGTTCCTGCTATAAATTCTCTCCCTCCGAAGGACGCCGCCGGTACACACTTACGAGAACGAACGAGCGAGAGAGCCACCTTAAGTCTAGGCGCTGAGGGGGGTTCCGAGGCCGATTCGAGGTCCACGATTCCACCCAAGCTTATCTTATGCATTTTGACCTCCTGAACACGAATATTTTGGTCAGAAAGCTGAAAAGTGCATCCGTAAATTGTTATTAACAAATTTTAACAACAATTTTAAAAAATGATTTTTTCGCGTAATCTACAGTGTTATTAATAATAATGAATTGTTATTAACAATTTGAAAAAATTTAGTTACCAAAAAACATGTTATTTTTTAGAGTTTTACCCGTACCTAGTCATTCATTTGATATTTTTCAGTCGTTTATTTTGAATTACGTGCAACTTCTTTTTACTTTCAAAGCTGAATTTTATAAAAAAAATTGAATAAAAAAAGAGAAATATATTAAATAAAATCTATATTTATATTTTATTGGCATTATGTATATTTTTATATGTATTTCTTTTTTATAGAAGAGATAACGATTTCTTTTCTTTCTTTAAATAAAGACTTATACTTGTTAACAAGTTTAAATATTAAAATATCATTAATACTTTATAATATTTTAACTATAACATAACTAATAATATAACTAACATAGCATAATTATCTTTTTGCAGAAAGTAAAAATAAATGTTAACCACAAATAGTAAAATAGTTAGCATATAACAAAAGATAAATTCTATCATTCTTGCACAGAACTATATAGCTATACGGGTAAAAGTCTAAAATAACTGTAAAAAATAACATGTTTTTTGGTAACTAAATTTTTTCAAATTGTTAATAACAATTCATTATTATTAATAACAATGTAGATTACTACCTTTTAATACTACAGCAGCAGCATTTACGTTGCTAGAAAACAAGCTACAAAGTAAAGAATAGGCTTGATCAGAAGCTTGGACGTATAGCGTGTATGTATACCTATATACATGCATATACGCGCCGCGGGTACCAGAAAGACGTTGCAGTAAACGTCTTAAAAATCAATAAAGGCCTGATAAATCTTTACAAAAGTAATCGGGAATTGAAAGTATAAGGTTCAAAGAACATTTTAAGCTTTGGTACGTTTAGATAGCCTTATGGTTTAACTAAAATTCGGAAAAATAGCATTTTTTCAAACTTTTACAATTTTTTTCTCGAAAACTATTGGTCCTACGTAAATACATGTAAGGACCTTTTTTCTTTAGAATTGATCAAAGAATACGAAATAAAAATTTTTAAAGCGAAAAAATCATTTTTTTAAATTGTTGATAATATTTGTTAATAAGAATTTGCGGATGCACTTTTCAACTTCCAGACCATAATATTCGTGTTCAAGAGGTCAAAATGCATAAGATAAGCTTGGGTGGAATCGTGGACCTCGAATCGGCCACGGAATCCCCCTCAGCGCCTAAGACTACAGCCAGCACACACGAAAATGAAACGAAGGCGCAGGAAGAACGAGAGTCGATGGTAGATTCCTCATTTCACGTGCCAGCTGGGCGATATTAAGCGGCGCGCGCAAGCGTGAGGCCCAATACATGCACACAGATCATGAGCACACACACGCGCAAAACCAATACAGATGCATACACACACTAAGTAGTTTCTTTCTCACAGTTCTATGCACTAACCGTCTCTTTCCTAAGAGAGCTACTGGTTGCGACAGAACGCGAAGAGTAGTACATGCACCGTATAGTGGATTCGTGAGCTCTGCTGTTCTCGAAATGGCGCTTGCGAATGCGCGTACGATGAGATGCTGCTGCTGCACCAGCCAGAGTGAGAGAGGGAGAAAGAGCCCCTGACCCCGAGATCGAAATAAAGGCGAAGGTATCATGGGATCGTTGCTCTTGGCGCACCATTCTTCTATTCATTTCTCTCTGACTTTACTACCTCTTGTCTCACTTGCTCCTAAGCTCGATTAATTGATATTTAGTGCATAAATAGATTTTTTTTTTGACACAGAAACAAAGATGTACAATTCTTACCGTGATATTAAAAAACCTTTAATATAAATTCCGTGCCATGTGAATCGTTTAATTTTGTAGTAAGATGAAACTAATTAGTGGTTTTCATCAGTAATAAAAAAAAAAAGAAAATAATCAAACAAGCATGTTTAGGCAAATTATTCATATAGCAAATATGCGCTTTTTACGAATCAGTTTACTTGAAAAAAAAATATACTTGTTTACTCCAAAGACGCGTCGTTATATTTTTTTATATTATTCGCACTCTTGGAGCTCATATTGGCCAGGCTAAATCTGTGATTAAACGACAGTTTCGAACAAACATATCGTTGCACAATAATTATAAAAGTAAAGTATACGCACGAGGCACACTTTTTTACCATACCTTGGCATTTTTTCCCTCCCGCATATTCCCGCAGGAAACAAATGCGTCCGCTATACACGTCGTCACGTACGTTTCGCGTGTATAATACACACGGTCATATATAGAAAATGCGACGCGTGGTCGGTAGTAACACGCCAGGCCTGCATAGTTGCAATCTCTCAATCCGGTAAACGGACACTTCCTCGCTGCGGATATTTTGCATGCGCGGCGACTGAAATATCCGTAAGGATCGAGTTTCTGTCGGCGCGAACTTGTATATACATATTTTTGTCACATCGCCGCCGCAACTATATAGCAGCCATCGATGGTGTTCCCACGCGATACTCGAGGGTCACCTTATTTCCTTCGTGGATGCATATGTGAGACACCTCGGCTGTAGGTTCCGAGAAGAGTCTAGAGAGAAGAAGGCGCTCGAGTCACGGGACTGCTGCTGCCGCTGCTGCTGCAGCTACAGTCGCCAAGTTTTATCTTCGCTGGGGTGTGCGGAATGCTCGAGTGCGAGATCGCTTTTGCTCTCTTTCTCTCGTCGATCTTTAAAGTTCATTGCGCGCGCGCGCGTTCCTCGGATTTGCATACGGAACCCGAGACACGTAACGCCTACGTAAGTGAATTAGCCGATCTCCACGGGGCTTGCATAATGCAGCTCGTTTTTCTGATATTGACCGGATTAATTCTATTCACCCCAACCCCCCCCCCCTCTCTCTCTCTCTCCTACCCGTTGGTTATATATATCTGTCCGTGTTTCTGCATTTTTTCTCCGCGAGACGCTGCGTGTCTTTTTTGCCCTCTCTGTGCAACGCGCGCTCGCAGCTATTTAACTTTTTTTCTCCTCCTGCTCAACGGCAGCCTCTCCCTCTGTCTTTCTCGCGCGACGCGCGACAAACTGATACATTTTGCCGTTTTCGTTTTTCTTGCCGCTATTTGGAAGAAATATAGTCGATGCTTGGGTCAAATAGTAGTAGAGGCCTGCAGACTGCTTTTATTTGTTATAATATATCCAAGATTTCTTTTGAAAAAGATTGATTTTTGTCTAAACAGGGTTTAATCATGTTTAGTTTGGTGGATGATCCCGTCTCCATCCCACTTTCAATAGAATTGAGCGATAGGTACAATAATACATCGCAAACTTTAGCCATCAGCTCCTTTCAGTTTGGCCAATCGATCAATTTTTCCGCTGCAACCCTCCTCGAACTCGTATTATTCCGTTGCCATGTATTTCCATCTCTACAGTTGGCCTCCTCGGGAAACGGTCGCCACCGTCACCGTTGTCGTATAGTCGTCGTAGTCGTCGTTGGCTACTCGCTATACGTGCACCTATACTTAAACACTCGCGAGTTGCAGGCAAAAGGGTTGCACGTTGCAGTGCAGCAGCGGCGGCGGCAGTAGCGATGTATATAGTCGCGGTGCTGTCGCGCGCGCGCGCGCGCGCATGTGTGTGTGTACGTGCGGCGGGTTGCCGGCGTATTTTGGTATATTGATCGCGCGCGAGCGGCCGGCCATCTCCCTCTCCACCCCCACCTCCCCTCGCAGGCTCTCCGTCTCTCTCTCGTTCCCGTTCGCCTCACTCTCTCGACCCCATCTTTCCCCGACCACCCATCCATCCATCCGCTGTCGCTCCCACCCCCGCGGCGCGTTCATTCGTTCGTTCGCCCGCCACCTCCGACCCTGCCTCATGCCGACCCCCTCCCTCTCCTCTCTTCTCCTCTCCTACTCTCTCTCTCTCTCTCTCTCTCTCCCTCCCTACCTCTCTCTCTCTCTCTGTCTCTCTCGCGAGGCAGGGTCGAGCGGCGCAAGCCCGAGAACTCTGTGGTTCGCGATTCTATGCATGCTGCTGCTGCACCTTTCTTGTATACCTGTATATGCAGTCTCTATGCATTTTATGAGTATGTGTGTGGTGTGAGATGTACCAGTGCCCGACACCTTTCCAAACGCGCGCATCAACCTTTTTTACACTGGCTAGAATTACCTTTTTTCTTCCTTTTTTAACCCGGCTGCCACACGCCCAAGTACTGGCCTGCTTTTGCCAACACCCCCACGTGTATCGAACTTCCCCCGAGTTCGCGTATGTACACGTTCTCGAAATTTTCACGTTGCTCGAGGTGTGCTGAAAATGTTGATTATTGATTGGTTTTACCACCGCAGATTCAATCCTTGATTACTTTTTAACAAAAAAAATTCTGGTGGTGGTACCGTCACGGACGGGGTTATTGATCAAGACCCAGCTATTGATAATTTCTATAGTTACAATTTTAACATTGCAGCGATCATTTAACTTTCTACAGTAATTATTAAGCTAATTTTTATCAATTTTTTTAATTTCTCATTCTACACAATGCTGAGAGAGGATCTCAACAATAGTTTTCATTCGAATTTTAAGGGAAACATGAAACTTATACTGTCACTAAGTGTGTCAAAAAACTTATTAACTCATTTACTGGATGAGAAATGTTTAAAAATAAACCGAGAAATCAAAACGCATGAAAATAATGATTGTACTGTGAGATTAAAATAAATAGCTATTTAATAAATGTGAAATTTCATAGAAAATATGAAAAGTTCCATTATAAAGTATGTTTTTATATGAAGTTAATGAAAAATAAGATTCTGTATTTTACTTAACTGTCTAGGAACAGGATTCATGGTAGTAATGGACTCGATCTCTATAAATAGGATGGCTCTTCGTACACCGTATTTAATTTGATAAAAACAAATCTACAATAAGGGTTGCTGCTATCTTTGCAAAGCACAATTTACTTAAGCCACATAGACAATAAAATGGGTATTAATAGTCGGGATTGAAAAACATAATGAAGTAATTGACGAAATAATACAGATAAAGGCAGTGAACATCGTCGTCGTCCGTCCTCCTAATCGCTTCGCAATTTTCTCCGATCTTCCATTTTCTTGCAATATACCCATCTCCTCAATAAAGCCTTAAACAATTGCTGTAGGAGACATAAAGTAAGAGAGAACGGCCAGAAAGAGAAAGAGAGAGGGACGTTAAAGAGCGTAAAAAGCGTCGCGAGCTCGATTAAATGTAATAAACAATAATAAGCCCCGCGCAAAATGCGGTACGGAGTATATAGTTGGGGATAGGAGGAAAAATAAGGTATATGGGCTTGGAAGAGTCGCGCGTGCAGCTCATGATGGAGCCTCGCGTGATGCGTCCGCTTTGGGGTTCTGATCGCGAGCGTGCGGCGGCGGTGCAGGATACGAATACGTATCGCGTGTGCAAAATCGCGCTCTCCAAAGAAAAAGAAGAGAGGGAGAGAGAAATAAAAGAGAGAAGTAAGAAAATCGTATACGAGCCCGCAGGCCGTGAACGTTGTAAGGCTTGATAGGGACTGACGCTAAGTGCTCTACTCTGTCTTTCTTTTCTTGCTTTATCTCTGCTGCTGTTGGTTTGCCAGTTTCTACGGGAGTTAGTCGTGATGGACTGTGCAGGCTCGTGTGGATCAGGCCAACGCTTTCTGCCGATGATGATCATAACGATGAACCCGAAACGAGAATAGTAACCAGTCTTGCTGTGTGCTAAATTTATGATTCTTGTTCATTTGTATGTAGACGAAAACCATCTTATTTTAGGAAGTTTTTCTATGTTACATCTGGGAATTATATCTATGAAATTTGAGAAACTCCAGAATCAGTATACTGAAGAAAATCTCGACTTAGACGATTTTGGTGGAATGAAGGGAAATTCGATAATATTTGAACAAGTTGGAAGTTTTTTCTTTTCTTACAATCGACTGTCCATAGAACTTCCTTGTGTGAGTCTACAAATTTTAATTATTCATTCGTACCCAGCATTGTTAACAGCAGTTACTCATTTCTTCAGGAAAAAAATGAAATCACGCGAGAAATTGTCAAATGTTTTGAAAGTCATTAAAGTATAATAGCGTACTACTGTAATTAGTTATTTACGTCATTAACCGACTCTACAATAGCAATAGAAATGTTTATAATTACACTTAAGTATGTGTAAGAATTTTCTTTTGTTCAACCTTATAATTTTGTAAAATTTGTATAAACATATTCCGTCGTTACACTCTAGTTCGTCTTACGACAATTAGGTGTATGTAATGGAATATGCATTATCTAAAAATGCATTTTATAATATTGGTTTAAATGGTTGGTATAGAAAACTTATCTTAAAGGAAATAAGGTAAGGTTGGTTTGAAATTAGTTTCGTACGTTAATCATACGTTAGGGTCATACGTTCAGCAGACGTATTCGTTAACCGTACGTTAGGGCTATATTCGTTCAGCATACGTTAGGGCCATAGGCTAAAGAAGATAAGCTTACAGTGTGACCAGTTTAATAACATTAATATTTATTGTCTATTTTGGTAAAACCTTCTTATAAAATTGTGGTTATTAAACAAATGATATAATGAGATGTATTAAAAATGGTCGCTATTTACTGTTTGATCAAAGTCAACAATTGGTGTCTTTTATCTTTTCAACATGAATCAGTGAGATTGCACTGATTTAAATTAAGAGGCTTATAATGGCATGTTTTTATATATCAGAAAAAATGCCACGCCTATTGATAAATCGATGGAAAAGTTTAAAAATCTGTGATTGTTTATTATAGAATAATAATATCATTGTATACCGTAATAGAAAATTTTCTACATTGAATAAGCAGTTGAACTTGTCGAGCTTGAATGCCATTTCCAAAAAAGAAACTAGCTCACATTGAAGTCGTCGAGAATAACTTTATAGAGCAAGTTATACTCTCAAAAAAGTTTTTCCGCTTTTACAGCTTTTTGAAATTTCAATTGCAAATCGTATCAACTCCCAAAAATAACGCGTATAATGATTTATATAAAAGCGAGTCATGCAAGTAGGAGGGAATATCAATGAGATCAGGAATACTGAAAACGATGATCTAAAAGAATTGGATGTAGGTTTTCGCAAGCATAAATTTAGCTCTGAGCGTTTCACGTCGTCGCAGTTGTGATTAATGAAGCCGAAATTCTCGGCGATGCGCAACAACGACCTACTGTCTCTCTCTTCCCCCTCGTGTGTGATTCATGGAAATCTATTGGCCTTACCGGTGCGATGACTCGGCGTATGGTGCTTCTTTTTATCACGCGCGTAGATAGCGTTATACCCGGAAAATGCACGCTATAGAATCCTGGTACACAACATTGAGCTTGGGGATATATAATACGCATCGAGCGAAAGCTTCTGTGCTTCTCTCTCTCTCTCTCTCTCTCTCTCGTCTTGCTGTCTCTCTCTTGCCGACAAAAGAGAGACGGATCGACGATAAATCTACACTTGCCACGCGCTCTGCTCGTCGCTTCTACTTCTTTCTCTCTCTCCCTCTAGCCTCTCATGGGCACTATTCTACAAACTGTCAGAAAGTACGAAATATCGAAGAAAATTCCGTGTATATACGATTTTTTGCCCGCAGAACGTATAGACGGAGCAAGTGTAGCGGCTGGTTCGAATGAATGGGACTTGGTTAGTTCCATTGAAAAGCGGGCAATTCATCAGATGCAGCTTGCATAAACGTATAGAGAGAGAGAGAGAGAGAGAGAGAGAGTCGGAAATGGTCGCAAAAAAGCGCCGCTCGCTCGCAGCCTGTATAGAAATATCCACTTGTCATAGACTCTCGGCGGGCTTCTATAAGCTAAAAGAGAAACACGCACTCGCTCTGCAGTTGGAGAACGAGCAGAGGCCGGAAGAGTCTTCTAAAAGGAAACCTATTGCGTATACATTCATTCGCTGCTGCAGTCTCCGAGTCATCAATCTAAAAGCGAGGCTAGCAATTAGGTCTCTATGCGTTTAAAAATCGGCAAGCAGTTCATCGCCGAGTGCCATATAAGTCGGAGCACTCTAAGGAGAGCTATACATAACATGGAACTTAATTGCATTGCCGTCGCGCCTACAGCGTATAAAGTATTATAAGGGAATGAACGATGGCGTCGAGTCTCTCGTGGGATGATGGTATAGGCTATATGGGCGCGCATGCCGACGCGTGTCGCGTACCGGCTTCGGTTCGGTTGGCCGCAGCAGTGCCTTGCCCTTTATACATTTCGCCAGGCTATTAGCCGCGCGGACGAGGCCCGAAACAATGCCGTTCCAAAGCGAATTTCTCGGAATTTCTCGCAGTCTCGCTGCACGCTGGACTTGTAATTTCGAACGCTTCTCTCCCCTATTACACTCGTGCAATGGCGCTTATTGGAATTCTGGATGTATAGTATACGGACGAAATACATGTTATAGTCACGAGCCTCGCTCGTTTCATTATGCGAGGAAAATGGAAAATGGACGGGTTGCTGCTGTTACGGTGCGGTTCGAGGGCCTCTATGCCGCCGATAGAGGTGTGGCAAAATTAAAATTCAGAGTTACGTAATCAAATGGGATCTCGACGAGAGGTCGTTCACTGGCACACAGGTTGACTTGAACTATACTCATGTATGTATATAATATATACGCGGGGAGAGGAGTGCATTATACTTCTTGGGTTTGCGTTGACGCTAAAGTGACGTGGTATCGTGATTTATGGCCGCTCTAATTTGAGAAATTCAATTTGCGTTAGCGCGAATCATCGCAGAGTTGGAAAAGCCGAGCTCTGTATGTTTTTTTTTTGTAATCAGCTTCGACGAGGTGCATATTTTATATTATATCTTTGTTTCGATGAATTTCGAAAGTATTATACACTGTCGAGCTTCACTCGGCGACTCTGGTGGCTGTATACGAGCATTGGTTCGCAGTGTATAATTATCATTCGTGCGCTTCTCGTTAAACAAAAAGATTACACAATCTCCCGCGAGCAAGGTTATAAAGCGGGATAACGAAAAAAAAAAAACCAAGAGAGAGAAACAGCCAGCAAGTGCAGAGTTACAATACAATAACAGTCGACTCCGCAAGCTCACGCGGCCGTTACATTACTACAGCTACGAATCGGAAACATTCATATATATGTATATATAGTTGGAGCTGCTATGCTTGCGCTATACCGAGTCGTCGTCGCTGCTGCTGCTGCTGCTGCTGCACGTGCACGCACTCGCACACAAACTGCACCTTCTGCACGTACACATATATTCCCATTGCGACAGCAGCAGTAGCAGTAGCGGCAGCGGCGGTGGCAGCAGCGGAGCAATAACAATGACGATAGCATGGCCCGGCTTGGCTGCAGCTATATACGCCTATATAGCTCTGTCTCTCTCTCTCTCTCTCTCTCTCTCTCTCTTGCTCTAGAGGGGCTAGGCGAGGAGGTGCAGAGCAGCGCATCGCGACGCATTCCAAGCGTGGACGCCGCACAGTCGCCGCCGCCGCCGCCGCCGCCGCGATATATATGTGTAGCAAGAGAGGAGCGAACGACCCTCGATAAACTATACGCGGAGCAGCCGACTGGGCGATATGTATTGAGACACTGTGCAGATTTGAAAGTCAAGTCGACGAACAAGACGCGCCGCGCCGCCTATTGTAATTGTGCAGTCTGTGTCTCTCTGTCCGTGCGGGGAGGAGGAGTTTGGTGGGATTCGACTGGCGCTGACCGGCCACTGCCAAATTTCTCAATCGTTGCGACCCTGTTTGCTGCTGCTGCCGCTGCTGCTCCGGCGTTGCGTCGTCGTCGTCGTCGTCGTCGTCGCCGTCGTCGTCGTCGTCTTAGGCGCAGTCGTCGTCATTTTCTCAATTTTATTGATGCAACACGTCGGCGATGGCGAACTCGCGCGAGGCCGATGGGCTTTTTGCTGCAACGTTGGAATGCGAAGTTTTGAGTTTCGACTTCACAGACGTTATCTGCAGTATACGTTTGAAAACGAGATTTTCAGAGAAATCTCAATAATTATTGAATTAAAAGTAGCTGCTGCTGCAAAGATTGCGTGAATTTCGAATTCACCAGCAGCTAATGGCTTCGATATGAATATTTCAGAGGCAAAGCTTTTCCTTCGAGGTCTCGCCTCCGTGCGCGTCATGTTTTTCAAATTATTCAAAGACGGTGATGAGCTCTGTTTACTTTGAGCTTTATTTATTTATCTTGCATTGTGCTTACATACATCTGTTGGCGTATTGATCGAGAGAGAGAGACAGAGAGAGAGGGAAGGCCGAAGGTGAGATATACACACCGAAGCGCGCGTCTGTATCAAGGATATTAATGTACACTGTGTTTTATATTTAATTGGTACAACATTGCAAACGTTACGTAACGCGTTCGATGATGAGATGGCAATTGAGCGCGAACGAAATTCTTCTTGCGCAAGAAATTCCGTAAGTTTATCAACGAATTGTTAACGTGTACGTTACAAGTTGGGCAGCGGGTATTTTGTTTACTCGAAGGAAATAGATATATCACGAACTACTGTTACTTATTTAAATGATAAGTATACGCACAACTGTACACGAAATAAAATAGTCCAGCCACTAATGAAGTTCGAGCGAACAGCTGCGTCCGAATGTTTCGAGCGTTCGCAAACTTATATAGGCTAAACGATGTCGTATCAATCAATAAAGAGTGACACGAGAGTAGTGCCGACACACAGCAAATACACTGCACGATGACGAACAAAAAAAGTCTTACTTTCGTATAGTACTAAACGTAAGAATTGCATCTCGGCCGCTCTCGTATATACATATGCGTATACATATATAATATAGCGACAGTCTTTGGAGCTCTCGCGTGAGTTCGTCTTATACATCTATATATGCGGGTGTATATACAGTCGATCTTTCTTTTTCTTTTAGCTGCTTGGTCGAGAGAGCCGCTCGACGTCGACTCGGCCCGTGAGCTCGCCTCTGCTGCCTTGCCTCGCGCGCTTCTCTTCTCTCTCGCTCTCTCTCTCTCTCTCACTGTGTATATAGACAACGTTGCCGAGTCTCGAGCTCGATCGTGCCAGCCGCTGAGCCCCGCGTCACACCTACGCAGCGGCAACGTCGCGTCATTCCGGCTCTCTCTCTCTCTCTCTCTCTCTCTCTCTCTCTCGCACTTGTGCAGCCGAGAGAGTTTCTATGCTCGCTGGCTTCGAGCCTGCCTTAGCTGCTGCCTTCGCTGCTACTGCTGTTAGATCCACCCAGAGTTTGTGTGCCTGTGTGTAGGTGTCTGATGTACAAGTTTATGCGCTTATTATTGAGGATCAATCCAAGAAGTATATATACGTTTATGCATCATGTGTGTACTCGTGTGGTCGCGAGATACGACATTTTGCTTAAAAGCCGTTGCCGTGCTGCACCGCGAAATCGACTGATTCCTTTCCATTGGGTATTGCGTTATGCGTTGCAATCTATTGATACGTTCATATTTTGATTAAATTCTTTTACTCGGAATTTTGAACTTTTATTCTCGATATTTAGTATGAGATATGTACAGAATATATATCGAATAAAGATGGAATAAAATATTACTTTCATGAATTCGTAATTGAAGTATAAGAAGCTAAAATAATGAACGATATTTTATATTTTACTGAAATAAGGAATTAAAGTTGTTTATAGTTCGGTTACAGTTGTCAAAAATTTAATATTTTACCAGAACCGCTAAAGGTAAGACCATTTCCTTATTCGTAACGATTCCAAGTAACAGTCACTTAAAGTTAGTAGATTAGACTCGCTCAATGAGCATAAAAAATAAAAAAACATTAAAATGCAATGTTTACGAGTGAAACGATACCTTTGGGATACCCTGGATACTAGGAGTTGACCAAGCTTACTTCCAAAAGTGAAGAGTGTAAATAACGTTTGTTATGTATATCGCGACTAGCGCTTTGTCGCTTAATACTGCATACCATGTACTCGCGTATACGTATAATTTCAACCTTACGGTACACACAGCAAGTGCACCAACCAATAATATTCCTCCAACGGTTTATTTTTGCGGTATCGCTCGCGCTGCGTCACTTGTATTATAAAAGCCTTCAGCAGGGGAAGAAAGGGAGAGAGAGAGATAGAGAATTGGCTTTAAAGGAAACCCTTGCGCCGCAGTTGCATAAGAGCTACAGCACCGGCTCTGTATTCTCACACAATGTGTACTTTGAGGCAGTCGTGTAGATGACATAACGCGTCCGAGACTAGTGAATCGTGTGCTATCGACTCATTCAGGCCTGCACCTCTCAAAGCGTCGAGGCATAATATCATTCCATTTTTTTCTTTCATTCCGGCGATTACTTCATTCAGTTTCATACTTTATGTAACACAATTGGGGGTTCTCAAGCACCAAAAAAAGGCCCAAGTTATAAAAGGCAATCTATCGAGGAGAGCTGTTTCATTTGCTACTTTACAAAGACAGAAAAGCAAATGATTACTTTATATTACGTAGGATCCCCATCTGCAATGTAAAGAACTAACTAACTTTGAAATGCGTACCTTACCCACAATCATTAGAAAAGTAACAAGAAAGTAATTACTCGCGGAAGGTATAATAGCCGATCTTTTTTTTTTATTCCAGTCTATTACCCGACACGATTTCAATCGGTTCGATTACTTAAGAGGTAATAATTTTTTCCCCACTAGCGTTGCAAAATAATCCGGCCATTAATAAATTTACGGAAACACGAGTCTCGTGCGTTGTTGCAAAAAAATGTTTGCTAATGCCTCTCAGAGTGAGAGCGAGACACAGGCAGACAAAATCTCCCAGGGATCTCGACATCTCGCTCGGCTTGCACAAAAAGGTCTCATTTGTCGAAAAAAGCACGTAACTCCTCGAGAGCGCCTAGCTACGGAGCACAGCGAGAGTGAGAGGGTAGAGCACGCGTCTCTTGTTGATGTTGGCGCACCTTCCTCGCCACTTGGCGTTTAGTCGCACGCTCTCCCGCGCGACACAACGACGAAACGAGGATATATAGTCCCTCCCCCTTCCCCTCTCTCTCTCTCTCTCACTCTATGCTATGCTATCTCCGAGTGCAGCAGCAGCAGCAGCGGCAGCGGAGCCAAAGAGAAGGAGTAGCTCCTTTCGGCTATGTACACACACGAAGAGAGACGACGCGCTACATCGACTTTCACCCGGGGACGCGCGACGCGGGCCTCGCCTGAAAATATTGACCTCCGCGCCTATACTTCGCTCTTGCGGAAATATCAACATCGACGTTCTCGCGCCGCCGCCGACGCCGACGCTCTTCTCTTGGGGCAACCAAGAGAATCGCGTCGATGTTTGATTTTCTTTTGCCCCGAGCTGCGCAGCTCGCCTCTCTCCTCCTTCTCGGTTCTCCAATTCTGCCTCTTCGTCGCTTTTTGCCGACGAGCGACGTTCTACGCTTCATTGGCGGCCAATTCCGCTGATAAAGCCGACGCGGGCGCTCGCCGAGGAAATTATGCATACGCGTCGTTTTTTTTGCGATGCAAAGCCACGAGGAATGAACGCGCGACTATACATGTTTCGGGAATTCAGAGTCCGAAGTCACAACTTCAGCGGTATTTTACCTCGCGTATGATTTGCGCGATTTTTCTTTTGGTCAGGGCTGGAAAGCACTTTCTGGAACTCAATGCCATAAAAAAAAAATTTCACGTCTGCGGTAGTTTAGCAGTCGTTCGTAAGAAAATGATTTGCTACAGTCCCGCTATTGTCGCTTTCCTTTGCTGTAAAAAGTACGCATTAAGCTTTGCTGATGTACAAAATTGTCAGTTCAATAATATGACTATAGCATTTTACTGCACTTTATTTAGCAGATTTTTTTATTGGTAAAACTTTCTTCATCTGCGGCTTGAGGATTGACGGAATAACTAGTTGAGCACATTTCGAGACACATCCAATGACAGGAGTCGAGTTGAGCCTGTCTGCACAGTCGATTTGGTATTTAAATTATTGCTCTCTACACTTTCTTCTGGTAATGGATTCAGTCTATTAATCTAGGAATTATTCGTGTTCTTACAATCATCGGTCTACTAAAAAATGCATTTACTAATGGTTGTTGTATCAATTTCTCATAGTATCTCCAGTGCGATAATTTAATAGCATCGTGTTCTCTGAACCATTTGAACTTATGAACTTCTGGATTCATTTTCTTCCAAAATAATTTATTGCACTTGAGAAATTTAGTTTTTTAGATTATCTTTTATATGGCTCTCATTTATCAGAGTGAACATGAAATTCGTGTATAATTTATAGAATCCTATATCACGGTCATCTTTTTATCGTCATTAGCTTAGTCGTGTTCACCTCAGAACTTTAAATTAACTTTAAATTTACACGAACAGATAAGGATGTAAAAATTCATGTCCCTTAATGGAGACGTTATAAATTTTCGTTATATATCACTTCATTAATACACTCGAAAGTGCAATATATAACAAACAACGCATTCGTTATTAATGAACGAGTGTTAAAAATGTAGTTCTACCGTATCGAGAGTTTTAAGCTCTCAGAAATTCAAATAGCAGGCATTTCTCATTTACAGAATCTTTTTGTTGGGTACATACAAAAGAAAGATTGTGAAGCAAATGGCAAAGAGATAATAAACTCCGTGATTGACGTACTTAGATCTTGTCTAATATCTATATTTGCAACTGCCAATTCCTAAAGAATTATTAAAATGACTTTAACTGTTCAAGCAAACAAGTTGGCATTGGCTAGATCAAAAGCCAAAGTGTCAGATTTAGGCATGAACTTTGACTAGAGTTACCACCTTAGAAGGAAGCACAGAAGAAAACATTTGAACATTCAAACACACCCGTCGGGTAGAACAGTACCAGCCTCATATCTCTCACGCTAAAGGTACAGAATCAAATGTATTTAGTTCAGTGCAGCGCGCAGACCAAAGAAAAGGGTGCACGTCATGCTAATCCAGTCGCAGATAATGCGAAAGGTCGCACATTGCTAGTGAGCAAGAGACAGTTCGATAAAAAGCGAGACCGCTGAATATTTAAAACAACTGCAGTCTCTCGGTCTCCTGGCGAACCTAGTATCCAACGACCACACTGCCGAGGCCGTATAAAAGAAACGGTTCGGAGACTCGCTGAGACGGGACTGGAAGTCCAACACCATAGTCTTCGGAAACAAAAAAAGGCTCAACTAGTGAGCTTCTCTCTACGTCTGTGTCTCGCGTGACTCCTATTCTCCCCGGCTTGTTTCCCTTCGTACCTCATTACCTTTTCTTTGCGCAATCCACCAGGAGACGAAACGCGAGCTCGTTGAGAGATTCCCGTGGGCAAAACCGAGAATGAGAGAGGAGGGGGGGGGGGAAGGTTCAGAGAGAGAGAGAGAGAGAGAGAGAGAGAGACTCGAGGACTAGCTTTCGTTATATCCTCTTGCTTTCATCAAAGGTGACATCTCTCCCGCTTATGATGATCCTTGATTTAGATTGGTAGTAATTTCAATGTGATTAAATTAACGATTATTATATACCTGGTTCTGTAGGCATATCCGGAACAGAAAAGCGCCTAATTAATAAGAAGTCATTAACGGTGAAAACGCTCACGGATCTATCTTCTATATGAATATATCGTGCAAGCAGCGAGTACATAATACTATAGCGAATGTCAATTAAGTGTATGGATTTCGAAAGTAAAATAAACTGCATGGTATGCTGTAAATTGTCTGCCTATTGCATCATTTTTTATAGATCGGTGTCATAAGAGAACAGGTTCAATATTTTTCGCATGTTTTCATCTTGTGGTTCCTTGTATCGACTTTACACTCCGGCCGTATCGATCTTTAAATAACAGTACATTCTCAAACGCTACTATCGATTGTTTTTGTTATCATGTACGATTTTATACTTCAAGAATTCGGTATCATTCAACGCTCGATTAAAAATATACCTTTATTAGAAAGGAAATAATTACAAGCCAGTATGGGTTCATTCATATGTTAATAATTCAATGTGATTTCCTAGTGCTATACACACAATCTCTAATTTTTAATTTCAACCATATTAAAATTATTTTGGTCCATCGAGTTCCATTTCAATCAACAGAATAATATTGTTCGATAAAAAATATCGAGTAAATAGTTCTTAGGTTTTCCTCCACGTCTCTAATGTCCAAGTTTCCGTGAACAGTATAGCGGCTATGTTAATAAATAATGGATGATCCGTTAGCTGGCATCACTTGTCCAAGTTAACGAACATTCCATTCTTCAAACGTCATGTCTCGAGCGTACAGACAATGAAAGACAACCAGTAGAAAGTTTGTAAAATCTATCCCGAGCCTCTTTATAAACGAGCCTAATAATAATTTGCTGGTACTGCTCAACTGTTAGAATTCCTTTCTTTCAATTGTTGAGGAAGAGAGAGAGAAACACTCGGGTTCGAGAGAAAGAAGCTCTGCGAGCCAATTAAGCAATACCATCTTCGTTCTTTCAATCGTACATCAGCAATAACAATCGACACGAGCTTGAATTTCAACGACAGCACAGAAACAATCGTCAAGTGAGATCCGCTTCTTCTGCCACAATACTCTAACGACACAAGCCGAACAAAACAGAGCATCGGCAACTTTTTTTCCCACAGGAATAAGTCGAATACCGTCTTGATTTTTTCCTTGCTTTTAACATCACAATGCTGAAAAAAAATCTGAATTTAAATAGCGAAACAAAAATGTGTTTCAAACAATCTCAAAGGACGTAGTCCAACTTTTTTCTCTCTCCCTCTCTTTTTTGAACTTCCATTCGTCACACACAACGGCGTAAATGCACACACACGAAAAAATTAAGCGTATACGTACCTCCGTGTTCTTCCAGAATCCGAACAAAAAGAAATAGCTGACGAAGTATGCACAAAGCCGCGAAGAATATATGTACACAGAGGCGTAGGGGCCGGAGAAAAAAAAAACGATGTCGCTCGTCTCGAAAACTAGAATGCCGACAACAATTTTTCCGCCGCGTCTCTGTTTTTCGAAAGCCAGCGAGCAGCAGAGATTCGTATACATATACGTCAGCTGCGCTACGTTTCCCCTCGAACTCGTTCCCTGGCTGGTTACACATGTACCCCCCTCTTTTTGTCTCAATCTGCGTACACATATTTCTTTTGCTATATAGCAATGCGTCCGTGTGTCTTACGTACGATATGCGAACGAAGAGCATTGTGTAGTGCGCGTAACGCGCGTGTGAGTCAGATTATAGTATAGTATACTGTTGTTGGAGCTTCGCTGGCACAACACGCACACACAGTGCACATATACTCCACACTCTTTCCGCTCTATCTTTTCTAGTCTCGTGTGTGTTTTGTCTCCGTGCGGCTCTCGTCTCTTTTGCCCGACGCTCGTTAAGGGAGAGAAAGAGGAAACTCCGTCGTTACCGGAGCGAGGAGGGAAACTATATATCGTATGCACGCGGTACAGCAGCAGCGGCGGCAGCAGCGGCAGCGGCGGCATTGTCACGACTCGCCGCGGGTCCTCCTTTTCTTTTGCGCGCGTCGTGAACTGCTGCAGCTCACCTCGCTCTCTCGTCGTGTACCTCTAGCAGTTCCTTTTTATTTTTCAGTCCACCGGTGAATTTCGTGAAAGCCGAAGAAGAGGAGGAGAGTCGACGTGTGACCCTGCAGTGCGATCCAGCTCTCCTCTCTCTTTCGCGCGGCGGCGCGGTTAATGAATTCGCTCGGCTTTTCTTCGCCGCCGCGTGTTGCTTGTCTCTTTCTTTTATAATTCACATCTTTTTCTGGCTGCTGCTGGGTAACGATCGTGACAACGTGTTTGTTTTTACGGGAGTTATGTAAGGCCGCGCGCGCACCACGCGATTAATCTTATCGCGCATGGCATGGGTATATATCGTCGCCGTCGCTGCCGTGTGTGTGAGAAATTAATCTCGAGGAAACCCAATGTCTTATATATGTGCGCTTAAGTATAGCGCTGAAATTTCTCGGAGAAATGCGCCTTTCGACATCTTTGCCCATATAGGCTCGGGAACCGAGCTCGGCACTGCGCTCTGCTCGAGAAAATTGCTTCTCGAGTGTACGTATACTCATCGTCTGACGCATATAATCCGTCAGGTTTTTTTACCCTTATCATTTATAACTTAATAGGTAAGCTATTTATCATTTTATATCGTTATTTTCGTTAAAATAATTCGCAGATAATCGCGACAAGCGTTTATATAAAATGACGACGTGCGATATGGCTCCGAGTAGATCGGATTAAATATATAGCGCTGGAAAATATTGTTTGCGCAAATGCGATAAAAGTGAAAACAGAATTTAGTTTTTACGTTCGACTTATTTTCGTTAAATCTATTTGTGCCGTGATAGTTTAATTACGCAAGTATATTTGTGCGAATGGCATTAGCTAAGGAGAATCATCGACCGAGCAAACAAACCTCGTTTATTATTCTATAAAAACTTGTTTGTACGTACGCTCCTCCAGTTCGGCTATTATTCGTAAATCTCGTCCAGCCAGCACTTGGTCTTGTACCGACGCAGAGCAGAATTGTTGGTTCAGTTAAAGATTCACAGCCCCGCAGCTTCACTCTCTCGTCCGATCTATAGCTGCTATAATAAGGTAAACCGGTTGGCATCGCCACATCAGTATCCCTCATTATTTCCCCGTCCTGACCCTGGGAGGTAAGTTTTCAGGTATAGGGTACGCGACGATGCATCTATACCACTTTCTAGAGAGAGGCTCAGCTTGTATACTCCTCCACCAACCGGATTAGACGGAAGGGTAACTTGAAAAGCTACAACCATTGAAAATGAGCTCCAAACAAACCTGACCGATCGTGAAAACAAACTCATTAACATTTAAGCTGGAGAAGATTCTTGGACTGAGGTGTATACCGACGATAAAGATTTGAGCCTATAATAGCAATAAAATTCAAGACGCTAGAACGTGTTCAAATTGAAGATCAGAACTTAAATTGAGTTGTAAATTTAATGATACATAACATTTTATTTGAAGTTTTATACAATTCTATTTGTTTGGGAACAAGAGGAACTGGAAACAACCATCTATTGCATCATATTGCCTCATTTCTACTATAAAAGATTTTTCAGGGGATAGTTTTTGTTGACACTTTAGCCGTGCTAATGCTTTAAATAGCCAAGGAGGAGGCCCACGAGACTGGAATAAAAAGTAGAGTCTAGGGACAACGTACGAAACCTACGATATTATTTAGAACATCAAAAGACATTTAATTTAAAACAAAATTTGGCCCCCTTACTCGAAGGGAAAGATAATAAAAACTTGATTGAAACTCATCGTCTGTCTACACTCATCAGTTTCTACTTCCATGTATTAAACATAGGGAATAATCGAGTCGGCCTTTTTCCATATATTTCCCTTTAAGGGTGTAAGGGATTTTTTTTTAATTAAATGTCTTTTGTTTTTCAAAATAAAAATTTGTTTTACTCCAAAATTTTAATGGGAAAAATGCTGAAACACGCGAAACCAATATTTTTGGATGGTTTATTTTTACGGATTTGATCACCGTTTCACTTGTTGTCAATTCATCAACAAAATGGGTTAAAAAAGCTATTCTTATGGTTTGACGATACATCAACGAAGGAATAAAGCAATAATAAATAACTGCGGTATAGGAAAGAGAAGCGGCAGAGTAGAGAACCGGCACCTCTGTTGAGAGAAGAGTCGCACACTATCCGAGCATCGAGTCTCTGGCAACGCCGCACAGGAGCAGCAGCAGCAGCATCGCTTTCCAGACCAGTCGGGACGTGTTTTTTGTACCCTTCAAGGTCTACCCTTCGGCTCCAGGGGGAACAATCGAAATATATGGGGTCCACCTCGACCTAATTGTGTCACGTTGCGCCTTTCTCTCTCTATCTCTCTCTCTCTCTCTCTCGACAAAAGCGATCCTTTGTCGAAAACGGAGAGAGACAGAGAGAGACACGTCCTTTTCGTGCATCGCTCGCTGCGTATACACTTTCCTTCTCTCTCTTCACGTGCGAGAGGCTTTGGCTTTCAGCTCTTTATTCTCTCTCTATATATCGCTCTATTCTGAGCTCTCGTATAAAGAGAGAGAGAGAGAAAAAAATCCATTTCCCCTCTTCCGGCCATTGTGGCCCGGGCGCGCCTGTTTGTTTTCCTCGCGCGCGATCCCCTTCTCTCTCTCTACGTGCAAACTCTCTCAGTCTCGAGTGCAAAATAACGAAAATTCGCTCTTATATATATACATATATATGTATATATAGATAGCTCAACTCCGGCGGCAGGGATGGTTTATACACGGCGTGCGAGCGAGTTCGCATGCATCAAGAGGCTCTCCTGCCGACAACGAGTCCCGGAGATCCTGTGCATGCAGTCGCTTCTCACTCTCTCTCTCTCTCTCTCCAGGTATTTTCTCTCGGAGCGAAACGAAATTGTGCACCACTCACGCGAAGGAGAAGAAGAGGCGAAGCCTCCGTAATTTTCTTGGCTCCTCGCGCGCGCGGAGGGAGAATTCATTTTGCGTCTTGGCTTACGGAGAGCTCTATCTGCCGGCGCCGCTGCTGCTGTGCAGGCGAGAGCTGCGTACACGCGTTCGCGCAAACGTCCCTTCGTAACGATCCACGCACGACTTAAAGCCGCACGACCAGTCCATATGGGTGCCAGAGAGTAGTCGACGTGTATATAACGTGTATATACGCTGCTGCAGTGCTTGGTCGTCTTCTCTCTCTCTCTCTCTCTCTCGGCTTTTCCGCGAAGCTGTTGTGCAACCTTGCAACACTCCACTTTCTAGATATCATAACAATCTCATCGCGTAATAAGCTGCAGCAGCAGTTGTTTGCTGCGTGTATATGTGCGCGCGGCTCATTCAGAAAATCCCCCTTCTCCTTTCTCGCCCTCTGCATACATTTTCTCTCTCCCTCTCTCTTTCTCTCTTTCTCTCTTTCTCCACCGGCTTTCCCCTAGTCAATTTACTTATCTTTCTGGCGAATCGTAGACCATTTGGGAGCAGAGCTCTGGCTCTGGGCTCTATAATGCGAGTCACGTCTGTTTTTTGTGTACTGCTGCACTGCATGAGCCCCGCATGGTCTGTTATTTCCTGCGCTGGCTATTATTCGTGGAAAAAGTCGATAGAGCAGCACCAGCTCTCTTGCAAATTTGGCTTTTTGTATACCACCAGCAGCAGCGGCAGCAGCATTCTATTTTGTATAGTTTAACATTCAATCTTTTCCACTGCAGTGTATATAAATATATAGAGAGAGAGACCGAGAAGCTTTGCAATCTCTGGATTCCCATCTGGTAAAATTCGAGCTGCCGCTGACGGAGCTCTACGTGTCTACTAACTATGCAGATATACGAGGAAAGATTCGAAGGTACAGAAAGGTTTGTGTGCTGCGCGAAGGCGTAAGCTCGTCGATTCGAGAGATCCCTTCAGTTCACGCGTCGAAAACACACACGTACAGCAGGCAGCAGCTTCGAGCAGCATCGAGCAGCATCGAGCAGCATCGTAGCAGCATTGTACGTGTACACATCTGACTGGCAATTTCGAGGTTGGTCGAGCAACTGCATATCGACTGCATATCGTCGACGCGACTAGTAGATACGTCCTCTCTTTTCCGCGGACTGGAAATCTTGCAGGGATCTCCTGCCACTGCGCGGACTCTATACTTTTTCTCTCTCTCTCTCGCTCTCCCTCCCACCCTCCTTCTCTCTCTCTTGCATATACGTATACAGCGGCCGAGGCTGTACAAGCTGCGCGTCTGCATTTCTGGTTTCGCATAGGCAGCCAAGCAAGTAAGCAAGCCGAGTGTATAGCGAGCGAGAGAGGTATATATATATATATATATATACATGTGTGTGTGTGTGTGTGTGTAACGTGCATCGTGTGCTGCGTGCACGGCGGCGACGGCGGAGCTGTATAGAGGGTGCAGAGAGGCAGAAAAGCAGCCCGAGTGTAGCGAGAGAGAGAGAGAGAGAGAGAGAGAGAGAGAAAGAGTGAGAGAGCTGGCAACGTCGCACAGCACAGCGCCGCGCCGCCGCTCCGACTGCTCCGAGTGGCAACAGCGCTCGCCTATTATGTAACACCCGGCAGCGGCGAGCTGAGCGGTGGGGGCATATACGCAGAGAGAGCGAAATAGCAGCTCTCTGTATTGCTCGCTCCTGCTGCTGCTGCTGCTGCTGCTGCTGCTACTGATGCTATATAGTCTCTCTCTCTCTCTCTCTCTCACACACACACACATACACACTATACAGCTCTGTCGCACAGGCGCACGCGCTTCTTCTCTTCGGGGGCCACGTCGAAAAAGAGCCGAGCGAGCGAGAGCTGAGCCTCTCTCTCTTTCTCTCTCCACGACTGAGCTTCGTCACGAGCTATTGCAACCCCTTGCCCATTATTATTATTATTTCCTTCGTGGGGAAGAACCGCACCTTCTCGAGGTTAACGCCGAAATTCCAAGAAAATCAAGAGACAGAGAGAGAGAGAGTCTGATCCCGCCCACGCCAAAGGCTCCACACACACGCAGTGTTTATCTCTCTCTTTATATATATATGTATAAACTCGAGGCTCATATTACCCTTCATGTTGATTTCGCACGCGGGGGTCGTCGGCGCTGCTGCCGCTTCTTTCTCTCCCCGGAGCGCGGAGCCCGCGGCTTTTGCCCTGCCCTGCCCTCTCGTCAATTGATTTTATCGTTCCGTTTCGAGCAATTGCTGCGCGCAAGCGAGTCTCTCTCACTCTCTCTTGCTTTCAAGAGCGTGGATGCTAAGGTACCCGCGACCTTCTTATTGTAGATTCCAGCCAAGGGTGTTACCGGCGATTAGTTGGTAAAATGTGATTGAAGGATCGTCGAGGTACGATGTACATGCAGGCTTTAGTCTTAAACAACAATGGGCTGTTGAGAAGTAACTACAGAAAAGGGATAAGTGCGTAATTTGGATTTGCGAGTTCACTTTCAGTTGACGATATTGAGGAAATATCATTTTAATCGGTTTCAAAATACGCTTTTCGATATAGTATCGAAACTGTTTTCGAGCCGTAAAGTGCTAATTTATGGACACGTGTATGTAAAATTTTCAAAACAGTCCGTAAAGTCGAGCTTTACGGATACTATATCGAAAAATATTTTTCATTAAATTTAGTCGACCATCCGAAGAGAGTTTATCAATATTTACTTTACAACAATAATACTAATATCAACCTATATTTTGAGTCATCAATGATGACACATCACGAATTAAATTTATCTTGTTTTCGTCCAATTGTTCATTAACTCATTGATCCGAGCGAACATTCTTCCTTAAATAAACATGTAAAAATACGTGATTTTTAACAGGGTAAGCCTTTTAAATGTTATTTCGAGTGCCAGGCATTAAAGTGGAGTGTTCAAAATTCAAATTTTTTAGCAGAGCATCGACAAACAAACGCTGTAGCATATATATGAATTTGTCCAAACAAAATAATTTATCGTCCAGAACGACGCACTCGGTTCATTATACTCTTACTTCGTGCAGTGTATATCCACAATGTCACGAATAAATGAGCTATACGCACGATGACATTCGACGAACATTTTCGGTGCTTTTGAGTATATATTTAAAGAAAAAATATTTGCAATCATTCCTTTCTTTTTTCATGTGCTAATATTAAAATAATGATGTGCTGCCAACTTAAATTAGAATAAAAAATATTTGTATCCGAGTTGGTACTTTCTTGCGTATTTTTCTGAATTGGTACGTTTTTCCTTTCTCTTCGGAATTGGTACGTTGTGGCTCGGAGCGAGGAATATTTAAGCGGTAACGAGACTAGACATCTGTTTTGCTCATTAGATGGCAAATCATTTCCATTCTCAACATTGCGCAATCATCGATTCGTCTCGTTTCCTCGCAAACGTTTTTCTTCATCGAACAACGTGGCGCCAACACCTCGAAGCCCACGCGTTCTATTTCAAGTTTTCGAATTTAATTTAGGAGGGGCGGTCCCTCGTCCGCGCGTTCATTCCTCATACTTGCCTAATGGAGAAAAGAGAGTTGGCCTTCTTCCGGGATATTCGCTCGAGGAATAGAAAAACTTTCGTATCCATAATAAGCAGGAACGTTATAAGCGCTTCACGTTCGTCGGAAGCGCGCGAAAGCGAGGCTCTCTCGCCCGCACACGCAGCTGCTGTCGCTTCGGAAATGTATATCGACGATGACCGACTTCTATTAATAGGGATCTGCGCGCCTCGAGTTCGAAGAGAGTGAACTTCTCGAGGGGGAAGGGGGGAATCGCGCGGTGTGCGTGTACACGGCCACGCGTGCGTTGGGAAATTCCAAACTTTTGGCCGTTTTTCAGAGAGACATAACCACTCTCGTCGCTATCCTTGACTCTGACATTTCTCTCCTTTGTAGTAACGATATATTTACCTTTTTAAAATCTTTGTTTTCGTCTGGCTGGATAGCAGTCGACTTATCTCCAACTTTTCTTTGTGCAGCAGTATAGCGGCGGCAGAGGAAGATGGTAGAGGGAGATTTTTCACCGAGACCAAATCCCGAATGATATCCCTCCCTCCCCCCCCCCCTGCGAAGAGAAGACGCGGTTACACATGCAGCCATAACTTGGCTCTCTCACTCTCTCCCGTACGCCCGCGCGTATCTCGCTTATTTTCCTCGAAAAATATTTTATGTATTCCGGCACAATCCCGGTAAGGGAGACAGAGAGAGAGAGAGAGAGAGAGAGAGAGAGAGAGAAAGAGAGAAGATGGACAGGAAAGAACGTCGTTGTTTTCGAGCTACACGCTCGCTCTCCTCCCGTTTTATAATTCAACGGCCAAGCGACTATTCTCGGGGCCGCGCGCAGATCCGAACACACGTGTACTTGTATACCCGGCATATAAAGGTTTCTTGCCTTTTTTGCATCCTCTCCTCCTCTCTTGTGTCTGAGTCGTGCGCCACGCGAGTCGCCGCTCAGCTCCGAGAGCAGCTCGCAAGCCTGGTGTGCGCGAGCTCCGATATGGTACCGCGTACATATACGTTGTATATATACCGGACTATAAAAGCTTTGCCGGTTGTTAGCGAGTAGCGTAACATGTGCATGCATTTTGCCTCTCCTCCTCTGTATCTCGTGTATGCATGTAAGTTTTCGTGCTGTGTCCGCGAACATGCAGGAGAGATCGTCTCTCGCTTCTCTCGCGTACTGGCAAATCTTGTATGCAAATCGCAAATAAAATGTTGCTCTGCACAAGAGGGAACTCGAAGTCTGCGCTGCTCCGGTCAAACGTCCTCGACCTGACCACACGTTACACGGCTTCTGACTGAAATTCCCTCCTGCATCGTAAAATTTCACATCGCAAAACAGAAAATTAAACGTTGCATAGTTCCGAATAATCCATGTCGAGAAGTGTGTGCACAGTCGATATACTTGTGTTCTCGAAATCATGCGCAGAGATATGCGTGCAGAAAGAGATTGCGTATTGGAATGAATGGACCAGTAACGATGAAGCTTGGCGCATTGAGTTTCTAGCCACGCGGATTTGAATATATACATCGTTCATGCTGAGGTACGTAGCATCAGCTAAACCGGCAGTGCGACGCGTGCGACGTTTGCAGCGCGGCCCAGCACCAAATAAATATTCATAAGGACTTCCAAGACGACGACGGCAACGACAACCGCGTTCTTATTTTCTCGCTCTTTCACTTTTTCTTAATAGTCGAGCTGTTGTCGTCTGCCTTTGTAAATGCTCTTTCCTCTTGTTCCATACGTGACCACTCAGGTAAGGATACACTTTTCGGCACGACCGCTATACGGTAGTGCCTCATATGTTCGTCATCGCAAAAAGTGTCAAACTACAAAAGTCACATATTTTAGAACAAAATATATTTCTATTGTGATAAAAATTAATTTTGAGCAATTTGGATTTTTTTGGGTAAGGATGTATGTATATATGCTGTCAAATTAACCGATTTTCTCCATAAATTTTTGAAGGATCGGGCCGAAACTTTGGGGATTAACTTATTATATTATAGAATAGAAAATTTTCTATTTTGGGCCATATCCATGGAAAGGCTTCGAAATGGCAAACCTTTTAAAAATGGCCAAATATCATTTTTTAGCTCTAACTTGAAAAAAAAAAATATATCTTGAAGTATAAATGCACGAAGTGCAATTACTAGAAAAATACATCTTTTTTGTACAGTAAACCTTTTTCGAAAAACCAATTCCTTCCAAGATAACAGTGGAAAAACGGTATAAAACGTTTAAATTGGCTTAAAAAACGACCGCCTTTTGGGCATTAACTTAAAAAATATTAATTTTTCATAAAATTGTTAAATGTAAATGTTGTAGAACACAAAAAAACAAAATTTCTCTCTATGGAACAATTTTCGCTAGGAGCGATTCATCTTAAGATAATAGTGGAACCAGTTGTAGAGGCAGCAAATGAATGCGAGCGTGAAGCGCGAACAGTGACGGTCGTGCCTTAAACTTCGCAAAAAGCTTCGCTGTGTGTACACCTTGCATCGCGATCATCACTAGAATGTGTCAGCGCTGATATATAACTGTGATACAATTTTATAATAAAAATTATGTTATACGCTTTTAACTTGATTTAGTTAAATTTCACTTCTGAATTAGTGCAATTCGCGATCATTGACCGAAAATTAATGTTTATTTATTATCTTTCCCAGTGAACGTTGTACAAGTTTACTGATTAATAAAAACATTTTTAAACAATTATTATATTATACCTATGCATGATAATCCCGGGCGAAACCGCTAGTTATAGATAATTTTTGTGCTCCGAGAATCATGCAAGTGAATGCATTTCTTTAATTGTAATTCCATTCGAGTGTCTGAAAGTCATTCATTTCGTCATACTGGATTTTTGAGCTGATCTGAATTTATCAATTTATGAAACTTAGAGCTATACATTTTATATCAAGGTGAATTTCTTTCGGAGATACCTCGAATATTTGTAGACAAATGTCGATCTGTTTTGTGCCGTCGCTATTTTTAAGCGCGGCAAATCTTTGATTTTTCAGAATAGCTTTCTTGTTGATTATTCTCCATACGTTGGTGTAAATACAGTCTATTCATAGCTCTGACCACGTTCTTCCCAATCGATAGTGAAAATAAAAAGCTCTTCAGCTGTTTATTACGTTTTGTAAACCCGATAAGGAATAGCTAATGCACTATTGATAATTAGTTTTATTGTTGTTCATGCGTGGGATAATTCATCGGATTATGTTTTACACTTCGTCTTATACGCGAGAGAAAAGTCCGCTTGGTTCGCTTCTTGATTCGAATTAATGCAGATTATAATTTATAAACGAGTCGCGCTCGGTGGGGTACCTCATCAAAACTTGAAAATTATGAATCGAATGGTGGCTCTCTCTCTCTCTCTCTCTCTCTCTCTCCCTCTGCCTAGCGGTGCTAAATTACAATCAGAGGCAGCCATTATGCTATGGGAGAGGAAGGAAAGGGGGGGGGGGGCGATAGAGAAAGAGAGAGAGAGTAAAGCAAAAGAGAGACGAGGGGAAAGTCATCTCGGACAGGCGAGTCGAGCGAAAATCGCCGAAACTCGTTCCCTCCCCCTACCTTCTGCTACGTTGCTGGTGCTGCTGCACTGTTTACAGTTCTTTCATGAGCTTTGAGCTCGTAACAGCTTGCCTTCCGCCTTGCAGCAGCAGCTCACCTCACTCCCCATCTTTTAGCCTTTGGCGGTCTCCCTCTCTCTCTCTCTTCTCCTCTCCTCGCGGTTCCTTGTTTCCTCGTCATCTGCTCTCGCAGCCGCCGACATTTTTCTCTTATTACCACCGCCACCGCGACGTCCCTCGTTCTCTCATTCTCCCGTAGTTCCCTTCCGATTTCTCCTCCCAGCTTTTCAGCCTCACTCTGGTCCTTTGCTCTCCTCTTTTCACCCCACGATCCCTTCAGAGTACCACCACCGCAACCCTTTACCACCAAAGACTCTGCTTCTCTCTGTCTCTGGTTCGTTCTCTCATTACTTTTATCGCTCGAATATTAGTTCTCCGCTGTTTTCCCTCGACGCGCTTCGAGAGCTTTCAATTTCAAGGATAGTAAAGTACATTTTCTTTCATTTCTCCTCTCACTCTCTCTCTCTCTCTCTCTCTCTGACGATTTACTTTACTTCATCGATTCCTAGGCTATATACACTCGGAGAAAATAAAAATAAAGGGCTTTTCTCATATAAAAGACTCGTTATTTCGTCTGCTGCTACTGAAGGCAATTCTATATAGTATCTCGCACTGCCGCACGACCTGCCGATCTCGGGCTGCAAACACACACTCCTTATCAGTGTTTGCTTCGTTACGTGTACACGCAGACACATTAGACACATACACGTGACACGACGTATCGGGGTAAAAGGTTTTCTGGCGCTCGTCGGTGTAAGCGGCTGTGCAGCTGCCTGACTCTGTGCCTCACCACTGCCGTCTGCGTGGCCGTGACACACATTCGCATTATATATCCCCCATGCCGAGGGAGAGAATATAAACTACGCGGCGGCGGCGAGCGAGGGCTACTACTATACATGCCGGCTGCTGCTGCTGCTACTGCTGCTACTGCTGCTGCTGCCGCTGCTGCCGCTGCTGCCGCTGCTGCACTTCCCTGCATGCCGATCAGTACCCACCATTAATATGTCTGGCCCTTGAACCCAAATCTCTCTCTCTCTCGCTCTCTCTCTCTCACCACATCGTATTCTCTTTTTGTCTCACGCGTTTCGTTTTGACACAGAGTTTATCTTACGGAGCTGTTAAAAAGATATGTAAACATTTTGATCGTTGCTCAATGTAATGAACGTCCAAACACGGCAGCTCCACCCAAGTGGATTATAAAGTTTCGAACGATTAATCATGAGCTGTAAAGCCCGATATATATTTTTAATGATGAAATCAGTTCTTTTCGGTTTCATAACAGTTGGTATTATTTAGATGGTCCGACTGTAGCGGCGCGAGAATACCTCCCGTCTGTATAACAGCAGTAGCAAGTTAAAAATCCTTTGTAGCGATAAACGATCTTAGAAGCGTATTTATCGCAACATCTGATCGCTCGAGCTTACCGCCCGACTGCCGTCACTGACGCCGCCGCCGCATCTCTAACAAAAACTAATCTTTGTATGCCCCCACCTCGTCTGGAAGCACCTCACTCGTTTGGAATGCCGCGGCGGTGGCGGCGGCCTGCTCTCTTTTAAAAAAACCCTACCGACTCCTTTCAATATGAAAAACAAGAGTCGAGTTACACTGCAAAAACACACGCTCGACCGGAGAGCTGTATACACTCTTTTTATAATGCTAATTTTCCCGGATAATGATACTGATCTGTTGTTTTGGAAAAATGTATATAGTATATTACGGTTGAGCGAGATTTGTTTGCACTCGCGAGAGAGGCATTCCGCGGAATAACTCTAATCGCGCATAAATATTTTTGAAGGAAACTATTTTTATAAATCTTAATGGCGATGGCGAGCTTTTCTTAAATAAGCACCGTATAATCTGCATTTTTAAAGCGGTCCATATATAAAAGGAGCATAAAGTTTAGAATGGTAGAAATACATGGGAAATGATTTATGCCTCGGCTAAAGGCACGAATGCTAGGGTAGGTATATAGATACTCTAGTCAGGTGATCGAATGCCACGGGAGTGTCGTTGGTAGGCAAGGCTCTTTGGAAGCCTTTTGATGGTCGCACCCATAAATTGCCGCTCGACTTAACACTTTTACCTCTGGAACGAGCGTTCCAAGACAGCCAAGCCTGCACAGCACTTCTCCATGACAGATACTCTCGAAGAAACAGAAAAAGAAAAGAGAAATGCGCAAATGTCTCGCTGGGTCGTAACGTTCGCCGCGCGCGGAAAGCAGAGCTCGTGCATGGAGCGAGAGAGCGAAGGCAAAGCTGAACTTGCCTGACCCCGCACCGATGCTCTGCGACGGCGGACGTACAAATGTCACGCGATAAATACTCTCTACAACTGTACGTGTCTCTCCCCCCTTCTCTCTCTCTCTCTCTCTCTCTCTCTCTCTCTCTCTTTTATCGTCCGGTCTTTCTTTTCTGCAGTAGCTTTTTTTCGCCAGTCGTGCGCGTCACGTCGCCTTTCTGCTCACCGAGAGAGAAAGAGAAAGAGAGGGAGAGAGAGAGAGAGCGACAATGCGCTGTCCGGCGGGATGTATGAGCAGGCGCTTTTCGAATTTGCCGTCGAACAATCGCGCACCGTACATGTATGTGTGCTCTCCTCCTAGTGTTTGTTATCGTACACGAGAGGCTGCGCGGGGACATGGAAAAATGAGTGGCGGACACGACCGAGAGAAAGGGAGCGTACCATATAGGGGGGAGGGACGACCTGGGCCGAATAAAAGGTAGGCGCGCAAATAAGCGAGATAAAGAGAGGAGAGGTGACAATGGAGGCGCGAAAATTGTACGTACTCTTTTGCGCGAAAAAAGGTTTTTGAAAAATATCACCACTGGAAACCTATACGTCCGCATTGTGATCTTCGCGAAATACTTTGGCTCGTTACTCGTAAACGATACATTTATATTAAAGAGGGACTATACACGGCACGGCTCGCATATTTCTCCTAGTACAACAAAACAGACTGGCGATCGCGCTAATTTTATCCCTTGAATAATGCGCTAGACAAAGGGAAATTGAGAATGAAAGGAATCGACGCTTATATACCAGAGAGAGAGAGAGAGAGAGAGAGAGAGAGAGAGAGAGAGAGAGACATACAGACAAAGGAGGGAATAGAGAGAGAGAGAGCAAGAAAGAAAGAAAGACAGCTACAGACAGACGCTCGCGAGGCGTCATTGCGATGCTCGCGCGCCAGCAATACCGCACACCTATTGTCAATGCTCACCCGACACTTTCTATTCTCATTATTGTTGTACATGACCCACGCAACTCGCGCCTCGATTCTCTCTCTCTCTCTCTCCCTCTCTCTCTCTTTTCTCCCCTGCACCGTTGTTGCTCTACACGGGCTGTAAAGAGCCATGTCGCGACAGATGGAAAAATCTGGCGAAAGAAGAGTGTACAGGAGCGGAAAAATTGTCGGGAGCATTATCGGCGAATTATTCCACTTGGGTAGCTGCTTATCAGCTGAGAGCCTCGCCAGCCGTGCGGCTGCAGAATAACATTTCGAGCCTGTGAGATAATAAAAGCAAGAGCTGCGTAACGAATGGTTAAAAGAGACTCTGCCCTCGTGTCTTTTCCGCGTTCCAAAGAGACACATTCAATTTTGTCCCCTGAATAGGCTGATATACAGAAACACTCTTAAGATTCGCTCCATTATATTACACGGTCCTACAAACTTGTATCGCTTTGTACATGTCATACACACACGCGACACACACAGGCAGTCTTGATGAAGTAGTCGGTCTCCGCGTGCGCGTAGTTGTCTCTCTGTCTCTCTCTCTCTCTCTCTCTCCTCTCGCTCTCGTACAGAGAGAGAGAGAGTCGGACCCTCGTGCTTCCGATTGAATGACGCTTTTAACGCAAGGTCAACAGCACACGACGCTACTGCGCATTATCGCGTACCAGAGCGCGGCTACACGCACTAGCACATGTGTGTATAGTGTAGATAGGGCCGAACAAGCTGCTGGCGAGCTGCGACAGATATATAGGCAGGGAACGACATCGAGTTGTACTGTAAGTCTTCGCACTGGTAATAGTGTCTACTACAGCCTGCTGAAAGTCGTAATCTGTGTGGTATATAGGTTGGGTGAATTTTGCTCTCGCGATTGTCCGTGAGTATTTGGAGCGAGCGAAATTCATGAGAAACCGGACTTTTGTACGATCCATAGGTTATCGGCCACGATATAACTGTCTGATCGGAGGGGTTTGTAACGCGATGTTAGCGCTGCCATGTCTCATATGTACTTTCTTGTTCGTTCAATTTTTCGGAGGGATTTTTACTTAATTGAGGAGAGAGCGTGTAAATGAACTTGTACCACGTAGATATGGAAATAATGGCTTTGTTAGAAGAGAGATACGATTCGCACAGTATACGCGAATATCATATGCGATAGGAAATAATACTACAACGATTATCATTTGCCAGTGCGCTTTTTTTTTATTCTCTTCATTTAACTTCCAAGCGTTCTTTCGTTTTTTCATTTGTGTCCGGCAAGTCTTTTATGACTGATCTCCATCGTGGTACGCTTTGCAAATGCAAATAACTAATTAGCGGGTCGTTTTTTACGCTTCTCAGGGCTAAGGTTGAACCATCCAAGGCTTTCTTTTTTAGCGTCTCTATACTGTTTGTTTTATTTTTGAAATTTAGCTAGAACTTGGACGAACAATAAGATTTCTGCATATTTCGTCAGCTAAGCTGGAAAACAATTCTATCTCTAATTTCAGTTTCAAAATCTGATATTTGCTATGAAAATTTTGCTGACGATTTGATACTCTGTTTTTCACTTTATAAACTACAACGGTTTATATATTTTTGATCGTAACTAAAGACCCCTTACACTAAAAATATGTTAGATAAAAGCATTTGTAGAATATATGATATAAGGAATAAATGAAGAGCTGAATTATAATAGGCATTGGCGGCAATTGTATAATACATGCATTTGAACTAAAAAATTTAAACACATTCTAGAAGTAATAAAGAGAATTTGCTTTTATTTCAGAATATTCATAATCTATTAATAAATGTGAATTTAAATACTGTAAAATAAATATTTTCTTCTGTGGATACTGAGTTATTCTTCTCAAATATTCATTTGTAAAAGTTTTAACTTAATTTTTAATGCCTCTTTTACACCTTAAAAAGAATGCAGAAGTCTAATTCTAAATAATTTCTAAATACTTGATTTGATGTATACGTTAGATACAAACGCACTAGTCATCAAATATTAATAAACTATCAGCCCGCTATTCATTTGTACGTATAATATAATATCCTACAGAATATTTAAAAAAGCTCGTTTAAATGTGCAAAAATTACCATTATTGTCAAACAATGTATTATAAAATTTCCTCATTGCGAAGATAACTATACTGGAATTTTCACAGCATAGTAAAAATAAGAATATTTTTACAGAGCATACACACACAGTAGTATATCGTTGCTGTGATGTAATACAGTCGGAACGATAACCTCGCTTAAAATGTCAAGAACCTTGACTTGGAAAGTAGCGTTTATAGCTTTTTCTTATCGTTCACCACTACAGCTTAGCTTTAAATAGGGAAAATTTAAGTTACCCTGCATAGCGTGATAAGAGCGTCAACGTTTAGCGAAAATCTATTTTATTCATCGCACGCAATAATTTCTGTTCAACTCCAAGAAGAAAAAACAACGCTCATGCGACTTTGACTCTATTTTTTTTCTTTATCGCACGAATGTACTATAAACGCTGCGTGTATATAGTCGGTCAAGACACACAAACTTGTCGGCTTTCAAATCAAAGAGCCGCGTGCGTTCGGTTACGACACGGACATAACAATTTGTAATTGCCTCAAATTGCGAAAGCATTTATTTTTTTTCGGATATTGATGCTTGAAAAATAAGTGAAACCAACTTTTTGAATATGAGACAGCATTTTTTTTCTGCGCCGTTCCACTTTTAGTACTCGTATCATTAAACCGTGGAAGTGAGGTTTCAAGGTTATTTTTTTTTTTTTTTATCAATTATACGTAATAACTTTACGAGTTTCATCCAAACAAACATAGAAGAAACTCGCTAGCAACAAAACAAAAATGACAAACAATAAACTTTTTACGAGATGTTGTGCGTTTCGAGCGTGCTTTTTAAAGTCACATGCTGAGTAAATTCATTGTTTACCATTTGGCATTATTGCCGCGTAAGAATGACTGGTATTAGCGATTATGTGTGCTGCATATGTACACCGTATAAGCACCAAAGTGTAATTAATGGTCGAAGGTTTACAGCGATAGCGCGTTAGCGCAGTACCGCAAAAGGCATAGATAAATATATGCAGGTACATTTCTTTCGAACGATAAGTTTATTTTTTAAACTTATCGATGACGGTTTTTTTGTTATTTTTTTGTAAAAGTTAAAAGTTCTTGCAAAGAGTTTCTAAAATCGTTTAAAGCAATAGACTGGAACCAGACTCACTTTAAATAAACGCAGCAGTCAAAAAATTCAATTTTAAATTACCTTTTTTACAGCTTATTGAAATTGTTAAATGTTTAATTGCTTTTAAAACTTATTGCGAGGAAAAAGTAATAACATCCAGTACAGTTAAAATGACTTTGGCAGTTCCACCAGGAAATCAGATCGACCACTTGCATTTCCCACTACTCTCTGTTCTCTTAACAATAGCTTTGATTCGAAACCAATCACCCATAACCATCATACATTGAACATTATCATCATTACTGAAATTTCGCAGAAAACCACTCGGCATAACAATTAAATTGATATATTGGTCCCCACAATAGCTATTGGGTTCATCGTATTATACTTATATATAGATTTAACGCTCGGGGTTAACATTGGTCAAGTCGTCGGGGCATATGCACACGTGTGTGCGCTGGTGTGTGCGCTGGTGTGGACGAGGTGAACGAGCGCAAGTGTCTGGAACTGCAGGAGAGAACGGAAAAGCAGAGGCTATGTGTGTGCGTGTGAGTGTGTGAGTGTGTGTGTCGTATCACAAGGCCGAGTCTCGACGCGGTTATCGGCTGCTGCTGGCAGTTCTCTTGCACTGCAGCTAGCAGCTTATTCGTTTAACGAGTCCTCGGACTTAATTGTCACGCGCTCGGCTCTCTTTACTTGGCAAGGTCGGCCACACGATGTACACGAGCTCTCTCCCTCTCTCGCATACACACACTCGATGACGATCGGCAGCGTCCGGAAGTCTCTCTCTCTCTCTCTCTCTCTCTCTCTCTCTCTGTCACTGATTTACCACGTCAGAGCCAATGCCTTCTGGTGTCTTGCACTCCAGCCACTATCGTGCATACTTCTTTCTTGATGAATGAAAACTTTCGGTGAATCAAACTGGTCGTTTTCTGGAAAAACCGAATAAAGATGAATGACTATTATGAGACGCAAGGTGGACTGGAGAATAGATAACAAAAACTTTGTCCTTACGAATGGAACATTCAGTGACAAAAAGTTGATACACACCAATACTTACATCGAAATCTACGTAAGATATGGCAGTGAGTCATCGAAATATAAACAGACGTATGATCGGTACATGTTTTTCTCGCGATCGCGTGTTTGACACTTCGGAATCTGAAAAGATATTTGCGTTTTACTAACGACACTTTCCGCATCTGACTGCATGTGTATACAAGGGTTATTGTACATAGGTAGATGAATATAGTAGGTAGGAAAATTTTGATTTTTGACGAGAAGTGTCCCGTGTCCCGTGTCCCGTGTATCGAATAGAGATAAGGTTGGTGGCGTCTAGACAGTGCGTAGATTATATTTACGAAAAGCAGGAAATTATGCGATACCGACAATTGCACACCGTGACTCGACTTAATCCAAAAAAATATATATTTTTTAAATAAGAATTGTATCAGCATAGTCATCGGTTGTGCCGTAAAAGCCTTCCATTTACGCAATCGAGTCGATATAACATGCTTAAGCTTGTGCGATTTCGGTTATTTTAACGACCACGTACTTGTAACACTAATGCGGGAACCTCAGTTTTCTCGCAGAAAAATTACAGACAATGAATGATAGCAGACTTTACATAACGGACGAATTCTCGCTGCATTGTTTCTGCTCCGCAGCCAAGGCATGAATCTCCCTGCTCAATCAGAGTAAAAGTACCCGTGAAAAATGATTCATTCGGCATGCCGAGCTTTGACGAAACTGTATGCGCGAGCCAGATGTACGAAAATACACCAAGGCGCCTCCGTCTACTCTCTCTTTCTCTCTGTCGTGAGGTCGTCGCAAATCTGTCTCCAGTATAGGCGCGGAAAAATTACGCCGAATTCTAAATAGAACAGAGAGTCTCTCGGGAAGAGAGCGGCAACACTGGCAACATGCGGTTCCCTCGTTTTACGCAACCCGAGAGAGAGAGAGAGAGAGAGAATCAAGATTCCCTCGATTTCGGCGGCAGCGCGGCGCTCGCTCGCCTTTACGTAACGTCCTTTTGCGGCGGCGGTGGCAGCGGCGGCGACGTCGCGGCTCTGATCCTGCACATATAACATACGCGCGTCGTGCATAGTCTTACGTAGCAGCTCTCGTCTGCCGCGCGCAATGTATCGGAATCGACGGTCGCGAAGGGCAGCAATTCGATCTTCAAAGGGAAGCCCCCCGTACCTATGCACGCTTATGCTCTCGTGGCTGCTCCGCACGACGAAGAGAAACCATCTCTTTTTCCCACAAGCTTCTTTCTTGAATTACGTGTCCAGCGTAATCTGTATACTCTCGTCTGTGTCTAAGTATATTTCTCATCTTATTCTTGTTGAGTACCATCTCCCGGTGGTCGATTTTCAAACTCTTCTTTTTTACCTCTCTCGCAAACAGGATTTTCATCTCCCGTACGATTTTTAATATCCGATCCGATAAAAAGCTCATTCGCATTTTTTCATTTCTTTATACATCAGAGCCCTATTCTCGGAAAGGAATAAAGAGAGAGAGAGAGAGAGACGGTCTCCTTACGTACGTGGATCGTCCAGATATCCCTCACTCGCGAGAATAATGCTCGCAACGCTGGATGAAAGAGAGGAAAATCCTCCTTTCGTCGGAGCTCCCCGCTAAGACATAACTTGCGGCCCTCGCGCACAAAGAGCGAGAGAGAGAGAGAGAGAGAGAGAGAGAGAGAGAGAAAGAGAGTAGAAAAGACGGTCGTCTGCTCTGCGCTGTGTCGCACGAGTCTGAAGAATAGCCTGCTCGTGTTTGCCATCCTCCAAACAGTCCTTAGACATTTTTACCAATTTACTCCCTCCCTCCTCTTTC
>UELU01141791.1:44014-227304 GCA_900490025.1 Megastigmus dorsalis
AGAGAGAGAGAGAGAGAGACGGTCTCCTTACGTACGTGGATCGTCCAGATATCCCTCACTCGCGAGAATAATGCTCGCAACGCTGGATGAAAGAGAGGAAAATCCTCCTTTCGTCGGAGCTCCCCGCTAAGACATAACTTGCGGCCCTCGCGCACAAAGAGCGAGAGAGAGAGAGAGAGAGAGAGTAGAAGGAGTAGCCGACATGGAAACGAAGCGGACGCAGGGAAATTGGCCCGAAATGGAATTCCTTCCCCTTCTCTCTCTCTACGGTCTCTCTCTGCACCGGTATATTTCACCTTTTTAATTTCCTCGGGAGGAAAGATGAAAGAGCGAAAGATGTATTCTCTCGCAGTATGTATGCATAATAGGTGCAAGTACGTCGTAAGATACGAGCAAAGGGGGGTTGGTGGACTAGACGCTGCTGCCTGCAGAGCATGGCATGCACACGCTTACGTAACGCGAGTGAGAGAGAGAGAGAGAGAGAGGAGCACCGAGTGAATGAAACTGGCCCGAGTCCATGAACCGAGACAGCGAGAGATCTTTGCCTCGACGACGATGGCAGCGTTCCTTCGCCTTGTCTCGGTCTCTCTCTCTCTCTCTGTCTGTCTCTCTCTCTCTCCTTCCCTGCAGTACACGCTTGCACATGGCTCTGTCCTTCTGGCGCATTTTTATCGGCGCGCGGGCAACTCGCAGCGAATTCCTTCTCTCTTCATTTTCCCTTAGCCCAGTTCAACCTCTGCATTCCCCCCACTCCCCTTGCTCATCTTTGTCTTTTCCTTTGTGCGACGACGAGGTATAAATATATACTCTACCGCGTATGTATACACATACACCCTCGCACACAGGCCCATTGAACTTGTATATATTTTCCTGGAAAACTCGTTAGACGCGTCGCCTTTATGCGTGGCGGCAATTCCATCGGCGCACGGCGAAATGAGTTTTTTAAATGAAAAACTTTGCGCTCGTGCACGGCAATGTATCAATTTGCCCTCCCCCCCTCATCTCTCTCACACTCTCTCACTTGCAGCGTCGAGACGCAGCACAACGTGCGTATTGACCGACCCGAGAATTTCATTCGCTCGCATTATCCTCGCTAATTCTTAATACGCTCGAGCGAACGGAAAAAGGGGGGGGGGAGGCGGGGAAATTGCAATATCGCGTAATCAAATTGTGCGAAAATTTTGTTTCTCTCGAGCTGTATACCTATATATGTATATAACGCAGTGCAATGCGGCGGCTGCTCGGTGGCGTGTGGGTATGTGCATCACGCGGCGATAGGTAAGTCGATCCTCGAAGCCTCTCCTCTTCGAGGAAGAAACCCAACGAGCGTGCGAAGAATACCGCGGACCGAGGTTGTCCTCTGTGTGTTTGCAGCCTTCTTTCTCCCCTCCTTCTCATGATTCACGAAAAATCTACGAGCAAATGTATATATATAGTCAGCTGATTCCTATATAGGAAGTCCGAAACGATGTGTCACTTATTCACCCATCTCTTTGAATTTGAATCAACGGACATACACGATAGCGGCCCTGCAGACTGACGCAAAAAAAAAAGTGAATGAGCGGTGCATGGATTATTAACGGTCAGTCGAGTGGTCTGCAGTATCGCGTCTTACGTGTACACCGAAAGGTACAGCGAGCTGGCAACTCGTTCCATTTTCAGCTTTCCGCGATGCATGAATTTGTTACGCGACGTCGAGCCGTTGCTGCACACACGGATTTTGCAAAAAATCCTGGGTATTGTCGACGCTTCTATTTTCGCTCGGGTCCTGAATAACTAAACAAGCTTTTCGTTGTCCGGTGACAGAGCACCAGACTTTGGACTCTCTTTTTTTCTCGTTTCTCTCGCACACTCGTGCAGCAGTACTCCCGATCTTATCGAACTATTCAGTCCAAGGCTTATTCTACCTTATGTACTGCTGTATATGTACATAGAAAAAGCTAGAAGAGCTTTCAGTCTCGCTTACTGTAGATCCACGTGTTATAGGCGCACATATGCTTTAACTATCAATTTTCTCTGAATTGCCGACGCGTAAAAGCCATTCCGTTCCGAGTCGTTGGATTCATCATTCGAGAGAAAGGATGACCACGAAGACGACGACGACGACGCCGAGGATGCTCCACTTGTCGTATAATCTCTATTTCTCCAGCGCGCGCGCAAAGATGAAAGTAGACCGATTTCTCGCTCGGCAGATGATCGCCGCTGCCGTGCCCACTGTGCATATGCCGCTGCCGCCGCCGTCGCCGCTGCCGCTCGATTTTATGAGCCTTCGATAATAACTTATATCGCCGGCGAATGGCTTATCGATGCGTACACTGGATCGAGGCTCTTTTTTCTTTGTTTACCTACTGTGTACAGCTGCTGTTTTGTCTGCGCCCTGCCAATCTAGAAAGTTATTATGTTCGTGATGATGGGAAGACAAAGTCGAAGATAGGATGGCTTTTTTCATTTCGAGTAAAAAAACACGTGATTCGCCCGAAGTATATGTATTTACTCCGTTCAGTGTTGTGATTATCCATTGACGAAAGGACATTTCATCATTGAATGTAAATTACAAGTGAAAGTATAGCAGGTTGTCTTAACAAGTAGCTCTCGATGTCGATCGGTGTCTCGGCTGCAGTGTGTAGGTATATAAGCTACCGGAAAATGTTTTCCGCAACTTTTTAATCCAGAGCGCGCGCGAGGGAGAGATCCGTAGCGATTAAAGCCAAACTTGTAGAATGCAAATGCGTATACATTATCGCGGTTATAAAAAAGTTGGCAGGGAATTTAGTTACAATGTCGTTTTCGGGCTTGTTAAAGCCGCATCGGCGGCGGCGGCGGCGGCGGTTTTCTTTACACTCGCTACACGCGTAGGGGGTAGTCAGAGAGAGAGAGAGAGTGAGTGAGAGAGGTGTTCCCGCGCGCATTGCAGCTATACCCGTTTCATCGAGTGTGGGAAAGTGGAGTTTAACGATACACGATGAAAGAGTAATACTAGCCAGTCGGTGCTTCCATAATACGAGAGAGAGAAAGAGAGGAACTGCAGGTGGCTCACACGCGCCCTCAAGCTTCGCTCGCTCTCTAATCACTTTTGCTTCTCTTCTCTCCCCTTCCCCCCTTGCACCTACTGCAGACGTCTTACTCGCTATGTGCACTGTACAACTTCGTAAATAGATGAGGCTCACTTTTCACTGACGCGCGCCTGCGAGCAGCTCTCGAGACTCAGTACAATAAGCTCGAGATATTTCTGTGTACAGCTCGTATTCCTCTGTGTCTGTGTGCGTCTGTCTGTGTGAAAAAAATGTGTTCCGTGATGATCGCACGCGCATTTTTTACTGCAATACACGCGCTGCTGGGAAAGGAGTTTTCTTCGTACAGCGATTGTAGTATGCCATTTCTTATATCCTGTCGAGTCGTAAAAACTTTGATCCCTTCAACATTCGTGTATATTTTTTGTGGTAGATTGATTTGTTTCTTTATTTTTTACTTCAAACTTTCTTCAACGATTCGTAACAATTTCATATTTCTCGATATTGGTATTCGAATGGGAATCAACATTATACATAAAATAAATTTACAAATTGATGTAGTTAGTTTTTGACTCCGTCATATAGCACACAGGAATATAGTGTATACAAAAAAATGAAAAAGTGAAAGGATCACGACGGCGCCATCACTCGAAAAAGAAGAATCATTTCCACGACTGGGCGCCACAGCGGAGCAGCTCGTCTAAAAATATATATACTATATAGAACCAAGAGACGATGTGTACACTCTCGTGTCCAGCCTCTCGCGCTCTGCGGTGCAGCAGCAGCCCTTCTCGCACTGCAAACAATCCCCCAAGGGCCCGGCGCCGCCTAATTCGAGAGTGTTTATCGCGTCTGTACGCAACGTTTCTCGCAAGAAATCCGTCTCTCTCCCTCAGCCAACAGCAGCAGCGGGTATATACATCATCCGTGCGCGCGCACTTGGCAGTGCAGCTATATAATATATATATATATATATACATGCACGCTTTTCCTCCTCTTCTTCGTCTCTATACTCTTTCTCTGCTGTTTCGTCCTCTCCGCAGACGCTTCCACATTACAAATTCAACGACCGCTGTACGTAACTCGTTTCAACGTCGTCTCTCCCGGTTGCTGCTGCTGCTGCTGCTGCCGCTGTTTTCTACGTATATATAGCTGAAGTTCCATCGCCGGTGTAGCGAAGCGCTCGAGGACCGTCTAGACGCGAGCTGACGATGACGAACGATACGCAACGACGAAGGCGACGATCTTCTTCTTCCTCCTCCTCTGCTTCTGCGCAGCGACTTTTTCTTTTCGCGCTTTCCTGCACGCATGCACACACGTCTCCCTCCCTTCCTCTCTCTCTCTCTCTCTCTCTCTCTCTCTGCCACGGAGAAACGATATAGTCTGGTTCAACTGGATCTCGGGCTTTTTCGGATTTCCCGACTCCAGCACGCCAGAACTTGAAAGAGCCAATGGCTGTGCTTTATCGACTAACGATAAACGATCTATACATTTTTTGTCCCTTGCATATATATATGTATACGATATAGCAGTGATTTATGGTAATCGTGTGCTGCTCGGATGACGTCGAGTCTTTATTTGTCACGGGAAATTTCGTCGCTTAGGGATATACGCGCGCGTGGCAGTATATATTTATGTACGAGCTGGCGTCTCTGGACGTACGTTGACCCTTGTATATACTGTGCGTACTCGCAACGCTTTCTGCTTATCGCGATGATTTATTCAGGGAACCGAGGGCGCACAGAAAACCAGCCGCGGAAAAACATTTGCCGTAGGATGATTCTGGGAAAGCTTCCAGTTCTCGCGCTCCATCGAGTCCGCCGCTGGACTGCGAGAGAAAAATCTAGCGATCCTTTCGCTCGAAGGAGGCAAAAAGGCGTTAGAAAAAGAGTTAGTCGGCGGTGTATATAGCGATGGGAGAAGAGAGAGTGCGTCATCGATGAGCGGCGATCGCAACGTCGGTGAATTTCGAAGGAGAACCGCGGCCATTTCTGGAAATCGACAGATCGTTGGCAGCAGCAGCAGCAGCAGCTCGAAAATAAACATCACGCGCCGCGGCGGCTTAGCTTATTTATGGTCGCTGGCCAGTCGCAGTTATAGTTGCTTATTACAGGCCTTACCTCGCGAGCCGCAGCCATCGGCATCGTTCACTTTTTCTCCCTCCCCCCCCCCCCTCTCTTCTGGACCCTCTCTCTAATACTGGACTTGGGATGTGGTATTTCATCGTTGTGCACCATGTCGTAAAGCGTACTCGCCGCTTGTTATAGAACGTATTTTGTGTGTGACAAGTAGTTCTACTGTACCTACAACTTCAGTACTTGCTTTGCAATCGGCGTGTGATAGATTAAACTCCACCCACGAAAACGCCTATCTCTCGCTCTATCTCCACCCTCGCCATCTATAACGCAACCTTCCAAAATTAATTGCTTTAGTAAAAATGACCAGTCTCTGAACGTCTGGAAAACTATGGGGGATAAAAAGCCATCGTGGTTTAAAGCCTGGGGGAGAACTAAATTTGATCCCTTTGTAGATTCTATTGATTCAAAGTTAGGCGAGTTGTCATCCCGACTAGATGATGTAGAGGCATCACAGCGTAGCATGAGGAGTGAACTAGCATACGCGCGTGCTAAGGTTCTTAATTCCGTTAATACTAGCTTGCTCACTAATCGTGTGAAATCCGTATTACTGGGATTCCGAAGAGTTCTTCGACTAATCCGTCGTTGAAAAGTTTTTAATGTCACTGAAAATCAGAGCAACCTTAATTTTGTCTTGGTTATCCGCACTGTACCATTACCGCGACCTTAGGAAAACAATAGACTACATGCTGACTACAGATGCTGACTTTATCGCGATTATAATTGAAGCGATTTCACCAACCGTATGCAACAGCATTATCTTTCAGGCGAGTTTTTTAAAAGATAAAACATCTCAGACAGATATTCATGTCAACTATTTGGCCTCGTTCAATATATGAATTACTTCGTTTGGCATCTCAGAAGTTCAAGGCTCTTAACTATTTGCGTCCTGTAGTTCGAAGCCTGGTTGTTTGTTTGCGTCCTGATGCTGCAACTCCTTTAATACCAATACATTCTGCGGATGATTTAAAGGACCTTGTAGCTCGTCCTCTCAGTGATTGAGGAATAGCTGCTCAGCCGAGAAATTTGAAATCGAGAGGGTATTTTTCAATTGGTCTGCGCACTTTAATGATCTTGAATATTTTCTCGCAGATATAGACCTATGTATGACGCGATCGCTCTTACTGAAACCTTTCTTTCCCCTGTTGTATCTAGTGCGCTCTTTACACTTCCACGTTATGACTTACTGCGCCAGGATCAAATTGGCAAGCAAGGTGGTGGCGTTGTACTTTATGTTCGTGATTTTTACAAGTCCAAATCATTTTGTATTTCTAATCATCAATTTGATAATAGTCCGGAATACACGATGGTTGAAATAAATCATGATTCTATTAAAATTCTACTTCTTGTTTAAAGACGTTCTCATGGGATATACCCTCCTGCCTTATTACACACCCTTTGTGATTTTTATCGAAGTATTCTGACCTTTTAATCACAGGTGATTTTAACTTTCCAATGCACATGAAGCACACTGACTCTGATTTTTTCTCGAATCTTCTTCGGAAGATGTTCGGTTTTCAGTTGATAAACACATGGTTACTATATGGTTACACATGTTTTTCTCTAAGAGAGTTTATTTTGCACTATCAATTTTCTACTAGTTATTTATTTTGTTTTATATTGTTTATAATTTTAATACTATGTATTTATATTTAAGGATGTATGAGGTTGTACTCTGCAGCCTCAATAAACTTTCAATCAATCGATAAAGCTCTCTCTTTTCTCCACTGCAAGCTCATTTTTTCTCCTCTCGTTCACCGTCGCGCCGATTTCAATGCTCGGCTTCCACCTTTCATGACACGGTGAAGCCACTCCCGTATAGGCCCTTTGCGCGATTTAGTATCTTTCCAATCTCTGTGAATTTCTTTCTCTCCTCTTTCTCTTTTGGAAGGTTCTTGCTGCTGGCCCGAAGGCGGCAGTCGGCACAGCCACGCGTAACGATCGGGAGAGATCGCATTTTCTTTACGCTCCGGAGACGTCGACTATATCTCGTGTTTCCCTCTTTCTCTCTCTCTCTCTCTCTTGCTTCCTTTTTCTTCGTCCATTTTAATTGCTCGGCTCGTAGAGTCCGCGGAATCAAAATAAGAACTGCTGTTGCTGCTGTAGGGCGGAAAAACGACGGCGCCGCTGACGCCGAGCCACCGCTCTATTATATACCTCAAGCCATTTGCATGGGCCGACACTTTTTCAAAATTAACTTTCTTCTTCGCGAGCGAGCGAATAAAGAGGGAATTTGTTTTTCACCCGAATCCATTTTCTCATCGCGGGGAGCGCATGGCATAAATTTTGCGCGCGCGAGCCGCTCGTCTTCGTTTGCATGTTTTTTCAAGCTTTGCATTTTATATAATGAAAGCGATCTTTGTAGCCGAATATTTCTCTCTCTCTCTCTCTTTTTCTTCCTCGCGTGCGCTTATTTATACAAATTTGAATACTGTGTATATACACGTGGGATGCAAATTTCTCGCGCTATGATTTGCTTTTTCAACGGAATGTAATCCTCTCTCTCTCTCTCTCTCTCTCTCTCTCTCTCTCTCTCTTTGCCTGCACACCTTTGACTACATTATCCTCGCAAAATTTCATTCCTCGCGCATAACGCTCATTTTGTATACCTACACAAGCGAATGAAAAGTTTGATAGAGTTATTCACTTCTTTCTCAACCATATATCAACATTTACAGAAAATAAAAATGCATTATAGTGTAGCTGAGAATAAACATTTAAATTGTGTTCATTGCAGGCACATAACAATTTAGCCGTTATTCTTCTATAATTACTCAACCAACATCATGTACATCAGAAAAGTAAACCCTATAAATTATTCTAACACAATAAAACTGACACTATTTATACAACACTTTTAACCGCCGCGTCAGCCAACATCATAAGAGTACCTCATCAAAATGAAACCAAAAATACAACTATATTCCATGATTATAAAACAAGGGTTCACGTGAAATGGAAACGATCGCAGTAGCGAAACCGGCTACAGCAGCTCGTAAAGGGAGCCTGAAAGCTCGTAATGCGCGCAGCAAAGAAACATTCGCTGCAGCCCCGCAGTGCGATCGACTTTTCGCAAGCCTGCAGTCAGTTGCATCGCAGCTGCAGCGCGGGGCGACGCAGAAAAACTCGTATAGCTGCGCAGTGAGCGACGCTTTAAAAGAGCGGAGGTGCTTCGCGTTACCTGGTACTGCACCGCGCGTCGCGACGACCGATGAATCACAGCGCGATGCTCCTCGGTCTGCCTGCCGCGATGCTATATAATTGCTCAAGGTGCTACGAAGAGTCTATACGCATCGTGCATAATGGCCGCTGATGTGGATGCAGAAATGGAAAGAAGCTCCTGACTCGTTTATTTCTTTTCTTCGAGTATCTCAGATATTATGTAAAGGATTTTACAGGTTGAGCATCATTGTCCAAGTATCGCGCTATCTCCTTTGTTGCGCGCATACATATATTTTTTTTTATAACAATTATTCGATTTTTTACTATTGAAGAACAAAAAGCGTAACATTGTTACCTAGAGTCACGGCTCTCCGCTATCGCGAGCTTATTTGAATATAGAGCCTCGCCGCCGCAGCCGCTGATTTTTATCTCCCGCAAATGCACTGTCACTATCAAGGTTCAATAAAATGTAAGTGGCATCTAATAGTCGGTAATTTACTGCTTTCAAAGACATTAATTCAGCGACGCGGGGCAATATTCATTTTCCCCGCTAAATAGACAAGTACGCGCGAGAGCTTACGTATTATAGCCGAGAAACGGCGGATATTATACGAGCGCGCGATGTAAAGACAGAGAAAAAAAGTGCGTTTCGAATTCTCAAGAGCACCGACATTACCATATTGGAAACAGTAACTTCAACATCCCGAGAGACCAGTTCTAAAAATAAGCGCCAAGCATTTTCGTTTATTTCTTCTTGAACTTGAGAGAAAGAGAGAGAGAGAGAGAGAGAGAGAGCAGCTCAATCTTTAATCACATCGGACTTTTCACAGCGCAAAAAAGTGCTCGGTAAGCGCGGGCAGGAAACGCGTTGCGCGTGCGCGTGCGTGCATTTTGAGGAAAAATTCCTCACTAGCACGCGAGAGCTGTAAATTATCCAAGAAGTTATGCAAATTACATCGCGCGGTAACGCGATTTTATAATTCTATAACTCGTCTAATGTAAAAATATTTTGTTGCCGTGTCGATCGCGAGGATAGAGATACAAGAAGAGAGAGAGAGAAAGGAAGAAAGACCGCGCAGAACGTTATCATAATCCTACGCTAACCCAAGCGTCCTGTGTGTAATCGCGGTCGAACCGGTTCTCCCTACGTACATGTATATGTATACTCGACATGCCGAGACGCGTATATGATATGAAAATATCGAATATACAAATCGAATGCAAACATGTTTGATCGATCGAATACCTTACACACAAACGCGCGCGTAGCGGATTTGCATATTTTATGCTACCTAACCGTTTATTCGCTGAGCCTTTCCGCCCTCGCGGTGCCTAAATCCGTGCACACGATCGCGTGTATATGCAGGCTAAAAATCGTTGAAACTGATAAACAACGCAAAGGTACGAATTCAAGTTCGCCCTCGGTATCTCATCGACAAATAATTAATGCCTTCGTCGCGACGCAGTTGGATTGTCTGTTCATTCTCCTCTGTGTGTACGGCTTTTTTTACATTCAACGTCGCCACCGACGCCGCTGCTCGCGTCGGCACCGGCACGCAACTATACGCGCCGCAAAGAGTGCAGACATTGTGGTTATTGATTTCAGTTCCACACACACACACACACACACACACACACACACACACACACGTGAGCGTGGATCGAGCGCGCGTTTCCCTCTTGAAAAGCTTACAATAGACTTCCACTCTCTTCGGCTGCCGAGAGAGAGAGAAAGAGGAAATGGACGAACGCCCGCGAGTCTACAGTTTTGCGCTATGTATATACTTGGAGTTCAGTCTACAAGTTGAACGTTCGGGAATTGTTCAACTTTGGTTCTTATTTTTTCCTAGTGAAAAAATTGAGAAATTCAAACCTTTGAGAGCCTTTTTTTCAAAATTGTATTTGCCATAATTTCCATATATGCAGATGCTGTTTATATTTCTCTATATATACGATACATCGAAACAGCGAGAGATACTCGATGTTCACACTTTTGAAAGGCTTTTGAATTCCCCTTTTTTTTATTCCCTTGTGTACAATGCACGTGACAATAATATTTACTGTATACGCTGTGTGTAAACAATAATGAATTAATGTTTTCCCTCTCTTTTGTTCTAGGTAAGTTCCAAGCCGAGGCATTGAATCCTTTTATCATTCAAATCGTAAGTAGAAGACCCAACGAATGCAAATAAGCGCACACGCGCGTGTTAATAATGGAAAGATCTTTTCTCTCTTTCTCTCTCTTTCAAGGGATACAGAGAGAAAGAGACTATAGATTACTTCGGGGGTGAAAAAGGAGGGAAAATAGAGGAGAGAAAAAAAGATTGCTTACCGGTGTGTTTCTTAAGCCGAAAGGAATATCGAATTAAACATTTACAAACCAATTACATCGGCGGAGGCTGCACGCACACAGCAGAGAGCTACGCAATTTTTAAGCCTATTGAACCCGAGACCTTACATACGCAGCCAAAAAAGAACTCTGTTCGGCTCTGGTTTGCAGCAGCAGCAGCCCTTGGCAAGTGACCCGATATTTTTTCTTCTATTCAAACTCTCTCTCCCCCCCCCCTCCTCCCTCCCTTTCTCGGTCCGAATTTGAGTGAACTGCACCCTCAACGCAGCACGCACGTGGCTCTTGCTGTATACCCTCGCTTATATACGTGTATATAAGCGAGGGGTAAAAAGGGGTTGAAAAAAGAGGCTTAGAAGAGAAGGACAGGGGGGTCAAAAAGCGATATATAGAGGATTCCTCCATCTCTCTCTGTCTCTCTCTTTCTCTCTCTTTCTGGCTTGGCGTGGAAGCATGCGAGAACGGTAAAGGGAAGAGGAGAGAAGGCCGATAGGAAAATACGCGGGGACTGCGCCTAAAAGGGAACAAAGAGAGAGATGGACAGAGAGAGAGTGGGATTAAGAGGATGAGAGGGAGAGAGAGAAGGGACCAAATTCGTATTTCGTGCACTGAAGAACAAAGATACAGAGAGAGAAAAAGTTGGGGAGAGAGGAAATCAAACAGAGCGTCAACTTCGGATGGTATATGGATTTTGTTGAAATTTTGGCTTCGTTTTAAAACGTTTAAATGCACTACAGCTTTTTTTTCTTGAAAGCACGTCGTTTGTCGATTGATATGCATATAGTAACCCTACTATCACAAAACGTTGTCCAAACGTTGGGAGAACGTGGACAATCTTGTCGCAACATTGTGCAACATTCTGACAACGTTTTGTAGTATAGTAGTATAGTATAGGGAAGTCAGGTATTCCTATTCTTGAAACCAATAATTTTACAAATTCATTCGAAAGGCAATTCAAGCTACAACAGTTGTTTAACGATTTTACAAGCACACGAGATCGAATCGTCAGCGAAAAACTGCCACTCTCCCGCCATCGCGCAACGAATGCCCGCAGTCCAAATTGATTTTCGCCCTCGCTCATTTCGCGTCCATCGTAGTCTGCAAGGCTTCGCGCACTCCCTTAAATTACAGTCCCTGTCCGAAGGCATCGCCGCCCGCCGTAAACATCCTGCACACAACAGCAACAACAAAGCAACTCCTTATATACCCGAAAAACGTGAGAAAGCCAGCCTTGTATTCTTCTTCTCTCCAAACTCGCTCGAGAGCCCATCGGACACGAAATCTCACACGCGCGCACGTTTAGCGGCAGACATCCAGGAAAAAAAAGTTTCATCTTCACCGCTTACACGAACGGAATATACACAAGGCGAATAAAAGTGTATAAAGGGAGCAGCGGCCCCTCTAAATTTAGATAAGAATAAAATACTCAACTGTACAGAGAGATAGAGAGAGAGAGAGCTGGGAGAGAGAGGGAGAGGGAGATAGCGGAAGGCATATATCGATTGCGAGCTGGTCGCGCGCGCAGCTCCAGCTCATCACGCGGCGGCGGCGGCGGCGGCGGCGGCGGACCCAGACCCGTTTGGTGTCGTGGCCCCGATTCCACCACACACGTATACACAAACTCGCGCGCTCGCTGCCTGCCTCCCGACAGAGACGCTCGATATGAGGTAAACGATCCGAATGTGGATCAAAATTCTCTCGCTCGCAACTCTTCTTTCTTCTTCTGCTTCTTCTTTCTCGATTTTTTTTTATTTACAGCTGATGGTGCGTTTGAAAACAATCGCAGAGAAAAAGATGGCGTGCACGCGTAGAGAGGAAGAATGCTTCTTCTCTCATGCAAATGCCGTCGTAATTGATAGCCGTACCGTTCTTAAGGGCTCTCCCTCTCTCCCTCTCTCTCTCTCTCTCATTTTACAATTTGGAGCACTCGGCGATTATGCGCAGGGTTCACGCGACTCCGAGCTGCTAGGAAATATTTTAGTCCGTGGAGCGCACAACTGGAAGACGAGCGAGACGGTCAATATTTGCGCGTCGCCAATTATACACGCGCACGTTCTCTCTATCTCTTTCTCTATCTCTTTCTCTATCTCTTGCTCCGCACGGGCCTTTTGCATCTCGTCGAGAGACGTATACATTCGCACACTGCACGAGACTCGGTTCTCCAGAGAGTGCAGGAGCATACGGCGCGAACGACCTTGCATTTATTTATGTATCGAAATTCTTTCTTCTGCAGCCTCGCTGATGAACCTTTGCTTTTATCTTTTCTCTCTCTTGCAGGCTTCCCTCCGCGTTTTTCTCGTGCAGCAGCGCTTTTTTTGCGCGGGAGTCCCTCCATCTCTTTGTTTTATTTATAACGAACGCACATTTTACTTTTAAATGCCAGTTTTACTCGCCGCCCCGTGTTTATACGAATTTCCCTCTGATCTCGGAGCGGAGACTGTATAAAATGCAATCGAGTGCGCATCTCCACTGCGATTCAAATTCAATTCAAATTAGACCCGTCTGTTCTGTCTGGATCGCAGCAGCTATCTATATATCGTGTTGCTTTTTCCTTCTCACACTCGCGTAAATAAATTGCGAGTAGCCCAAGATCTCGGAATTCCGCGGATGAATTTTTTAAAATTGAAATTCTAATAATACGGACTCTGATGCGCGACTCTCGCGGGCTTAGCGGTTGCGATGTGTGCTTCTGACAGTTTAACTGACTGATGGGTTAGCCGCGAGTAGCGACAGAAGTAGGTTGATTTTTAATAATTTGTCGGAGCTAAAGTTGCCCGATTGCAGAGCGCGCAAGACGCCGTCCGTTTTTGTGTATGGAAACAATTTTCTCGATACTTTATCGACAGAAGTGGCCTTAATTTCTCAACGCGAAATAATTGTTTCAATTCGTTTTCGGAACTGAAAATATAAGTGATCGTTCAACGCTCTTCGCGCTCAGAACATCGTTCTCCTCCGGTCAAAATTTTGCTCGAACCATAAATTTTTTTTCAGAAAAATAAAACTTATTTCCCCACCAGCCATCTGGCAAAGAGTGCATTTATAAATCTCGAGGGCGGCGTTGAGGAAAACAGCCATTTCTCCGCGTGTAGTTTTTCTCCGAAATAAGAAAACTCCAACTTGCCCCAGCAAGAACCTTACTCGCAGAAAAAAGGGAGTATATAGTATAGCAGGGCGAGAGAAAGAGAGAGAGAGAGAGAGAAAAAGAGAGAGAGAGAGAGAGACGTACACACAACAATGCACGAAAGAGAGCGAGAGAGGGGAAGCAGCTAAGGTAGCAATCGACTCGCCCCTGAAATGTTCCAAGGGCACATATAACCGCGCGCGCGGCGATAAATAAATGGCCGACATTACAAATGCATTCACTCGCCCCATACTGTACACATACACACACACACACACACAGAGAGTCACACACACACGTGTATAAGACCGACCCAGTTTTGCACCAAAGAGAAACTATGCGCGTATACGTCTAGTACTTTCCGCGGTATATAGACCCGCCACTGCTGCCACCGCCGCACACACGCATCTGCACGCACTCGCTTCTTCCACGCCGGTTATACGTCCTGCGTATACGAGCAAACGAAAATTATGCTAATGTCCGTAATTGCCGATTGTTTTTACCTTTTTTTCCCTCCTCTCCTTCGGCTCTTAGTTTTACCCGTATAAGCGTGTACGCGCTCGGCCAAGCTTTTAGTGCACTGCTTTACGCCGGCAAATTGAGCGGCTGCTGCGCACCGAACGACGTGTTCTTTTTATACTAGTTTCTCTTGTTTGTGTGCGTGTGTATGTGCTTCGAGTAATCTCCCTCATCGCATAAATTACGAGCAGAGGTGTATCATTACGTCATTCGGGAAAATAAGAATCCGCGGCAATTAAAAAGCAATAAAGCCTTCTTCTCTTTCTGCGCTCTCCTTAGGCACACAGCTCTGCACTGCTGCCGTTGCTGCTGCTGTGAAGTCCATCTCAGCGAAGCTAATGATCGGTAAAGAATATCATGTATATTCTATATATTTTATTTTGCGCAACGATGAGTATTTTCATATCGAAGTAAATTTTCATCTGAATAAGAGCAATTAAGGAACAGAGGCTGAAGCTACGAGTTGCGTAAGTGAGTTATATACCGGCGAGCTGTGCGCAGCTTCTCGCAGCCCAGGGGTGGTGCAGGTGTGCAAGGGACTGAGCATCGACTAGTTGACCCCCTCCTACCTCCTCGTTTCCCTCTCGAAGCTTCCATCGCTTTATAGCAGCTCTCTTGATTCTCGCTTTGCGACTCGTTGAGCAGTTTTTTTTTGCTTCTCGCCTTCTTTGGTAGTGTTCTCCTTCCTTCAATTGTCTCTCTCTACAAGGAGACTCGCCTCGATCGTCCGATCGAACCCGCGCGGCTTTGCTGCTGCTGCTACCTTTCCTCTTGACCTCTCTCTCCCTTCTGTATATATACCGTCTTCTGTGCTTTTTCTCTGCTTTTCTCATTCGTTTTGAAATGATGGATTTTTTTCCGAGTGTTCGAGAATCAAGAGTTGAAATTTAATTTTCTTCTTGTGTTTAATCTCCCGAATTGCTCGACAAATTTTCTGACTGAAAATCCATTCTATTTGGTACACGAAAGTTTCTTTTTTTACCGATCGATGTTGTTGAATCACTGCTATATAAAGTAGGACGTCTAGAGAATTTGAACCGATAATCACTTTAGAAGTTGGCTATTTTTATATCGCTACGAACGCTGTGCTCTAAAAGCATGAATAAATATCAATATTGATTTTAAAATAATAAATATTGACACCGCAAACATAAACGTGAATGCGTATTCAGTATCGACAACCTCCCTCCCTTCATAAAATGACCGAAAAACTTTAACTTTGATCTCGATATCAAAGTATTTCAATGCAGTATTTAATAAACACAAATTTAAATTCACTATCATTAATTAGTTTTTCAATGTTTGCAATCAACTCATGCATATTTCGACACACTGTATACATACTGTAGGAACAAAACTCGTTAAAAAGATATATAATATCGCCTCTCCATGACCCTTCCACGCGTATCCTCAAAATTTACTCTTTCTGCATCTTTATAGTAAAAATTGAACCGACCTAACGAATTTCTCAGCGACAGAAGCATAAGCGGATCCCGCGAAGGCGAACCGCGACCGAGAGTCCCATCGCATACCCGATTTTGGGGCTGCGACCAATTCGTCCGACCGTGTAGGGTTATATTCCCGAATTCCTGGAGATCCGCGCGCGTCTAGGAGAAACAATCGCCGCGGCTGGAGAAAGCCACCTGTTGCTGGACTCTAAGCCTCGCAAGGCGCGGCGCTGCCGCTGCTGCAGCTACTCGGCTCCTCGACCGAAACGCGTGCACCGACACATGACCGATTCGCCAACGCCAGAGCCTCGACTATGCACACGAGGAAGAGGAAAACTGGGATCCCATATGTAAAAATCGACTTTCGACCATTTACATTGCTAATAATGTGGATCGAGCCTTTCGTTCGACATTGACGGTCCATTATATGCACAAGACGATGGAAAGCAGTCTGCACGAGTTCGCTCTCGCTGTGCTGCATGTGTATGTATACACACTGGTAGTCATGCAGCCGCATGAATAATTAATAATGACCGGTGTTAGTACGCGCACATGCCGCTCGTCCATTCATGCGATTTTCATGCGCAGCCTCCGCTCTGCCTCTTTAGAAATTGCAGCTATATACTTCTCTCTCTCTTTCTCCCCTTCTCTCTCTCTCTCTCTCTGTCGGCGACGTCGTCGTCTTATTAAACCGGGCGAGCTTTATCGCTCGCTCTATTGACCGTGCACTTTCATAATATCGGCGGAGCTGCTGCAGCGCGCGGCCAGCTCGCGGCCGAGCTTGCAATTATCGATTTTCTATTTTTCCTCCGCCCCTTGCGCACTGCCCGGAACAAACTAACCCATCGGCGCCGTCGCCTATATACTATAAGCGTAATGAAAAAAAAAGGGAAAAAAAGCCTCTTTATTCAATGTGTACTTTTCTACTACGATTGATGGTTGCCATTGTTCCCTACGATCCCCCGCGTCTACGTGTTCTCGCTCGCGCCTTTTACACAGCACCACGTGCACCTTGACGCGTCTCGAACGTGTTGTGTTTCCAATTAGTTGCGACGAGTGAGATCGGTGTAAAACGCCTTTTCTAGCAGTTCAGCCTCTGCGAAATTCCTGCAAAATTCCGCTCTATGTATAAGCGTATTATACAACAGAAATATATATACAAAGTACTTTGATTAATGGATGCTGGAGTGGCGATAGAGAAAAAAGCTAGACTACATTTGTCTCGAAACGCTTTATATACATACGTGTATATGAGCAAAAGAAGATTGAATAGCTAGTGGGCATCGTCCGCAAGGTAGAAAGGCCAACTGGTCAGTACGTGTGCGTGTGCGTGTGCGCGCTGTGTCAGAAGCTCCGACGTCGAGTTTCGCCGTCTAGTTTCGAGGTCCATTGACCCGCCGCGACAAAGACGAATCGTTATAAAAGCAGAGAGAGAAAGAGAGTGTGAGAGAGAGAAAGAGAGAGAGAGAGAGTGAGAGAGAGAGAGAGAGAGAGAGCGGTGCAGCACACACCACCTACGAGAACAGGGGACGACGACGCGAAGAGGAGGTGGGGACACACGTCGTTAGGCGGTAGGGGATTTCGTTACGTAATATCGAGAGGTGAGGAGAGGAGAGGAGAGAGAGAGAGAGAAAGAAACGTTGACCAATGAGAAAGGCGAGAAAGAGCAGAAGAAGAAGAAGAAGCGTCGAGCACGACCTCGCTGCTAATGTAAATCTTGCTTTTGCTCCTTCTCTCGTTTTGTGTCTCGTCGCTTTGTACATTGTACGGATGGTTTGTTGCACCGGTGGCTCGTATATAGCAGCTCTTCTTAAAGATGATCGATCGTTTCGCAACCTCGAGTGTAGAAACAATATAAATGCACTGGATATGCTGGCGTCCAGTTTTTCTTTCTCTCTCTCGCTCTCTCTTTCTCTACAAGTACGGTAATAACATTTTCATAACGACATGCAAATCTTTTTTCATAATAGCGTGAGCAAGAGTCTTGCAAAATTATATAGAAATCTAAACAACTGACATCTTTGTGAACATTCACGCTTTCCAAGCGGAACGGCAATTTTATTTTACTTCATATAACGCTGGATATTTCTGCACACTAATAAAACTTGATTATGACTTTCTCAAAACAAGACTGTCTCGTTCTACTCGCTCGTATTTGGCGCCTATGAAAACAAATAAAAGTCGGAATTGGTTAAAGCACCAAAAGTGCACCATATCCCCCGACTGCAAATTTCTAAACAAACAAGTGCTTATTTTGCGCTGCTTCTCGAACGATCTCTTTCAAAAGATTAAACTGGCAGATTTCGCGAGTGCATGGCTCTCTCTCTCTCTCTCTCTCTCTCTCTCTCTCTCTCCTCTGCAACAGGAGCAGCAATTTGGCGCGTGCACTTATATGCCGAATCGCATTATGGATTAGTTGTTATTACCGTCGCACGGGTCTTTACTGCCCACCATAATCGTATACGCGCGTGTATACGCATATAAAACTGGAGTAGTATACGCGCAATCTCTCCCTTTGCTTCCCAATCCGGTGAAATATAAAATTTCATAAAAAACAAATGGAATTTTTGTCGTGTCCCTTTTTCACGCGCTGCACTGATCGCCCGATTGTGCGTACGTCCCGCGAAGAGAGAGAGAGAGAAAAATATTTATGCCTCTAATATCCATAAACTGTGGCGTTAACGGCACACTCGGCATCGCTCGTCGAAATTCGAGAAAAGGCTATATAATGCACGAGATAAAGGAGGCTAACGAAGACGCGCGCCGAGCGACGATCGTTACAGCGCGAGAGTGGAAACGGGAGATAAACCACTTTGACCCATTAAAAAAAAAAACACATACACACGCACTGGCCGCGCGTTTCTTTTTATCACCCGCTGCTAGTCGTATAAAGTTTCGATTTGTGTCATTCAGAACCAAGAAAGAGAGAATGGGGGGAAAAAAAGCGACATTACGTTTGAGTGCTCTAATGGAACTAATGGTGACCGTTTTCGGAGAAACGCAAATAGAGACAAATTGCTATTATTTTTGCCAATTTAAGCGATTTGCGCGCAGTATGTGCTCTTTTTCGTCCATGGAATGACATATAGTTGTATGACTATTTGCGAAATTTTATATATGCTGCAAGCAACGTCGGTGTAAGCAGTCGCGGAAACGAAATTTTGGTTTTATCAAACAAAGTTAAAGAATTATCCAGTAATTTTCGTCCCGTTCCGTCATTACCATCGACCCGAACGACAAAATTGCCGTACAAATCCATTAGCATCGACAGAAAGGCTGCAGGTAGCGAGACTTGCCTGTAAACGCTTAAAATCGGCTTGTCCGTGGCTGTGAGTGTTTTTTTTTTTTTTTTAAAGAAAAGGAGTGAAGTTATATAGCATCGGGCCGCGTGTGATTGAAGACGCGGCCTTATCGCCGCGAGAGAGAGGCTACTTTACGGTTAGGAGCCTTCGAGGTGTGAAAAACGACGAACGGCGGCGGCAGCAGCGAAGTTATATGCACACACGCGCACACACATCTATAGAGTCCGAGGACGGCGCGACGGCGGCGACGACGATGACGATCGCTGCACACACATAGCCCCTTCTTCTTCTTTCACACACACGCGCATGCACACGCAGACACACGTATGTCGAGGGCTCCGACCTGCAAGTCCGAGTGGGCGAGAGAGCGACTGGCACCGTTATGCACCTACCCACCTATAATACAACTCTCCCGAGCCTGCACTCTTCGTTATTATACATGCACATGTGTGTCTCTTGGCTCTTGTGCAGCAGCACTTGTAAGCCTATCTCCCTGCTGCATAGAGCCGCTCTTGTCGTCCCTCTCTCTCTCCCTCGACTCGATTTAAGTTTCTATTTTTTTCTTCCATCCATCGGCTTAGCCTAGAGCTTTATCGATCCTATACTCTTGTTTCTCTTATTCACGTCTTGTCGTTGCTTTTTCCGTCGTCGTCACCTCGACGCACGCCATTTATCTTTTCTAGATCTGATTATTTTCCACTGCCTCTTCATAATTATCCACTTCTTTTCTCTCTCTTCTTGTCTTCTTTTTACGCGCTAATATACGGGAGAGAAGAGAGAAGAGGATGCGCGCGCTGTTGCTTCTTTTGTATTACCGGTCTTGCTTCAACTGTGTGTTTACCCGTGTATTCTTTTTTTTTTTGTTGCTGCACTCGCGTGTCCCTGACGAGATTTCTTTGTGCAAAAGACAATATTTACATTAAATCGCGCGAGGGAATATAATCACTCGGTGCGCGGCAGTGTGTATAATAATTCATCCTCGGCTGGAGCTGCGAACTCTGTGCGTACATATACACACACACATATGTATATTTATATTTCGCGAGAATAAATTGTACATTAATCAATGAAAGAAAGCCTTGCGCAATTAAGAGAGAGAGAGAGAGAGAGCGAGAGCGAGAGAAAAGAGGTGACAGATAGACAATTGAAAAAGTGAATGACCCATTTTCAATTATTATTACTGTTAATTACCGCATTTGATGCCACATCGATACATTAATAACTCGCCTCGAGTCCGCCGTTTTTTACGTTCCATAATTGAGGCGCCCGTGATCGAACAAAAAATGCCATATCAACGATCCGAGAGGCGCTTTTTTATTTCTTCCTATATTAATTGAAAAAGCCGGAGCGCCGAGGATTATGCAATATATCTCGAGCTTGCCGTCACACGCTCATATTGACCGCGGCTACTTGTAACTTATGTGTCCATACGGACATAAATATTAATATAAATTCCCTCGTTGCGTCGATTCGATCGCCCCACACCCGCCCGCTGCGACCTTGTTGTATCTTTGCTTTTTCTCTCGCGCGCTCTCTTCTTCAACGCCACGTCAATGTATAATATGAGAGAGAGAGAGAGAGGGAGAGAGAGACTGTGCGCGAGGGCGCGAAAATCGAAACGCAATTATTTTAAATAATAGAGCGGCCGAGCGCTTTGTGAGCTCGTAATTCAGGCGGGACGAGAGAGGAGATCGAGTCCACTGGTACTGCCGCCGCTGCCGCTGCTGCATCGACTCTGATTATTTTCTAATTTAAATTACTTTCTCCCCCCAGCGCCCGTGAGTTAATGACTTTCGAATTATATACATCACCCGCGCCCCGTTTCTTTCATCTAGATCCCCTCATTGTTGGAATTAAAAGTGAATTTGAGGCTGACGCTCTGCTCTTGTCTTTTCTGTTGCAGGTAAGCATCCTCGAGGTGGTGGTACTACTATATCACGTATGCGCGACCTTCCTATACTTGATATTGTGAAAATTAACGATGAAAGTCGCCGCCGCCGCTGCGTTGCTTCAGTTGGTCAATTCTGCATAAGTATATAAAGTCTGGTTAAGAATTGTCGCGCGCGACAAGTTATCGTTATAGGAAAGTTGTATCGATCGGTTGACCGATCGATGACTCGCTTCTTAGAAAATCCTAAAAACCTCATTTTTAGTTCTAGTCAACCTCAATCCCCCGCGAGCAAAAATATACACTTTCGTAATCCAATTTTTATCATGCATATTCAAAATAAGTTTCTCGCGAGCTTTTGAATGTCTTATGTCGCTCTAATTCTCGGACTGGGTCATGCGATCCTTAATAATAATTATGAAGTCGACGCCTGCGACCGAAATAGACTAGAGCTAATCGTCGATTAATTCAATAATCAATTCGCGGAATAGCAATCGCCGATAGGTCGCGTAGATCCGCGCGCTTACAGCATTAAAACCCTTGACCTAAAATACAAAACTCCTGTATTCCCAAGCTATTATGTTTCCCCATTCTACAAAAGTATCTCTGGCGAAACGGGGGTTGCGCAACGTTCGTCGACGAGGCATCGCACTGCAAGATAGTCGCGAGGACGTTGGTGTAACGCAGCAGTAGCTAAAGTCACCAAAGCGAGCGAAACTCTCTCAGCTGGTAGCAGAAATACTAGACACACGCGTGTGTACGTAAGTCGATCGCGAGAAACGGGAGCGGCGATCCATATATTATAGATTCCGCGAGTATATAAACGTTTCGTGTATATATATATATCTCGTTGACGGGGGAGGGGCGACGATACGATACGTACGCCGACGATTGCTACGCTCGCTGCATGCGACTTGCATGTATATATACGCATGATTGTGTATGCGCTGGTGCTTCGCTGTATATACATCGCTTTTATTGGTATTTCCAGCGAAGTGTACGCGCGACCCAATTTAGTCTCTCGTGCAGTGCTCTTATCTCGCCGGCTCGTTGGATGTGGCTGCGCTTGACGCTCGACACTGCATTATACCTACATATATACCTAAAACACGTTGTTTTGGTTTTTTCTCCGGTTTTGTTTCTATATAAGAGATTCAAGCGGCTTTCAGCTGTGACGTGGCGCTCCATCATTAAAAATACAAATAATTGTCAAAATCGATGCGTACAATATTTTACAGTATAGGGCGTTGCATATCTATCTATTTACTTCTTTCGACTGCACGTAAACATCCGTCATAATCCGAATGCCTGCACGAATTTCCTCTTGAAAATGAATATCTTGGTAAAATAAATAAGCCAACGCGGGTGCGCATATCGCGAGAAAAGGACTCAGCGCGCCAGTCGACAGCAGATCGGTCGGGTCGCACGTGCGGTGTCGTCGCTCGTCGGCTTTTCTGCCCTTTGAGATCGGCGCGGATATCTGAGAAGCTATAGCTATATCTATAGTATACTATGCTGCCGCTGCTACTGCAGGGGCCTCGTTTGGCGTTAAAGGGAACCGCAGCTCCTCGGCGCCGTGGGTGGCAAGCCTTAACCTTCCTCTCTTTCGCGGTGCTACTTCGTCTATTTTCATCCCTACACCTTGCGCCCGTTAGGGAGCATGTTTTGACAGTCGACTGCAGGAGGCAGCCGCTTTCCTTCCTTTGCGGTCTCTCTCTCTCTCTCTCTCCCTCTCTTTCTCTCTTTCTCTCTTAGCTTCCTCCTTTCTCGCTCGTTTTTACACGTAACGTCAGCTTTGCTGCTGCTACTGTTGATGCTGAGTAAGGAAAAATGTCGAGCGCCGATGTTTGTTTCGGATAGGTTGTGAGAATTGGTGACGGGTATATAATTGCTGTCCGGTAGAGTGAAAATATAACGAATAACGAGCGACAAGCAGCAGCTTTTACGATTGTTTTTACAAATTAAAATGGGACATGGTGCGCATTTCTCGGAAAAGATAATTCACTCGACGAATAATGCTTATACGCCAAAGGCTGAAAACGTTCAGTGTCGCCGCCCGAACAGTTATACAAGTGCTTAACAATTCCTAAAACTATCAGCATCGCTGAGCTCGTCAGATCGCTCGAGAATTTCCATTCTTTCGTTTCATATTGGACAGAATTCAAATGATGTGGCGGGACTAAAGGCCTGCGTAGTTAAAAAGAGAGAAAGCAGCAGCCGTGGCAGCATCGGAAGAATGGCTTGCGGCTGCGGTCCGTGTCCGTACGTATGAATGGACGCTTTCTTAGAGCGCGGCATAAATTAAATTTTATATCTTTGGAGCAGTGTGTGTCTGTGTCGTAGACGCGTGCGCGCGCTTTTCAAATGTAAAGAGAGCGCGGACTTGAAAGAAGTCAGAGAGCAGAGCAGAGCAAAGCAGCAACATCGCGCCGATTCTGATAATGAGTACAATACGTCAGTGTCTATGCACCGTATATTATAGCAGAAGCGACGCGCGGGGAACGACACGATTCCGCGGTGTTCCGATGTGCAGCGCGAGGCGACCTTGCGCCAGTCTCGAAGCTATATAGTGGCAGAGCTTCAGCTGATGGCTGAGGCTGATGCTGCAGCTCATCATTGTATTGTTCCGATCCAATCTATTACACTTTGAAACTCTAGCCGAGCTTCTTCTCACCGAACGAACTTTCGATAAAGTGACATTATATATAGACTTTTTACTCGTTCGTCCCCCTATATTTTTTTTTATTTTTATACAAATAAATTTGAAGTACGAGTTTTATTATACATACAAGATTAAAGATAGTGAATTGTCAGTCGAAGAAAGCAGGAACTACGTCCACGCACACGTGCGGCAGACCTTGAAATCTTGTCCCCCTCGTCAGATCGTAGCCGCAATCTATAGATATACTCTTGGGTCGCTATAAAGATGGCTGGACTGCAGGAGAGAAAGCAGACGAGGCTTATGTATATGTAGAGTTCGTCCCTCTATCGCTCCCCGCCCCTACACTCTCTATACACACACACACACAGTTCTGCCGCTATCTCTCGCGAGCAGACACCTATAATAAACGAGAGCGAAGCGAGGGTTGAACTTGACAGGTGCGGCTGTCTTGGCGTATAGCTATTTCTCTCTCCCTACAGGAATATAGCTCGAGCCTTTTCCTGGCTGCCCGACAGCCTAATGAGAAGGTGTAATGTGCCATCCCTTATAATAGTCCCCCGGTGAATTCTACCGGTGTGTCCATAGCAGATTCTGAAACGAGCCATGCGCGCTGCATTGATTTATTTCCTCGAGTCCCGAGACCGTATGCGAGGATTTTCTCACGCCGAATCCATCGCGGAGAGGAAAAACGTACTGACTGCGGCGATCGCGAGAAGAAAAACGAGTGAGAAACACGAGCTGATTGATAATGAGCCGGGGATAGGATTCTGCTGCACTTCCATCGATCCTCTGGGTTGTATATATGTAGGCAAGAGACAGAGAGTGAGGAGTCGGCACACTAGTATATAGAGCGACGGCGGCGTTGGTAAGGAGCCATCGACGATTATCGCGTGTACGTGAGACGCGTGGAAGATCGCCGCGGTCCACACGCGGAATATAGCCCCCGAGATTCATGATTTATTTATCGATTCTCGTCCATCGATTCTCGTCCATCGATTCTCGCGTGGTGTGCAGGCTCCAGTCGATGATGGCGCCTACTCGACTCTCTTCGCTGCTGCTCCTGCTGCTGGTTGTGCTTTTTTTTTCGCCTCGTAATGATGCTCTATTTTTACGAGGAATGATGCTGCTGCTGTTGGACGACGTGTGCGCGATGCTTTCGTTTGTTTGCTTCTTTTTTTATTTACGAGCGGCTGTCGCTGCCGCGCTGCTATGCTGCCTCGAGAGCCGCTACAAATGTCACGATCGTTAAAGTACAACCGCGGAGCGCTCGTAAAAGCTTGCTCGTGGCCCGCTTCGTTCCTTTGGTTTTCCGTCTTCGTCTTCCCGCGCTGCTCCTCTTTCTTTCTCTCCCTCTCTCTCTCCCTCTCTCTCCCTCTCTCTCCCACTCTCTCTCGTTCTCACTCTTTCGTTATAATGAAAAAGTATGATATCAAAATTTTATGGCTTTCTTTGGCGCGCGCCATTTGGTCATTTCGCTCGTAAAAATTAGCGTCGATGCGCGTGCCGCTACGTATTGCATATGTAGCGTCGCAAGCTGTACATTCAATTAACTCGCCTCGGGTTATATAGTTGAGCTGTTATTTATCGACGTCGTATCTGGGGCTTTTTCGCGTCATCTCGCGTTGCGCGGGATGATACGCGCTGCATGCACCAGCCACTCGGATTCGTCGATGTAATATACCGAGAAAAGTTGCTGCTGCTGCCGAGATGAGGTGAAAAACTGGTTCTGCTGAAGCTGTGGAAATCGATTTAATACATGTATACCGGTTGCGGGAGAGAGAGAGAATATAACATCCAAGAGCGATTAAATAAAATTGAAGTCCATCATTACTGCAGTCTCATTTCCGCTTACGGTGTGTGCCACCATAAATTTATCTTACGTGCGCCGATGTATATATACATAGAAAAAAGGAGCAAGTGGCGTCACATTAGAAGTTGGAAAAACCAATTTCCTACGCCCATAGATTACCGAGGCCAGGAAAGTTAGGGGCCGCGTGCGCGTGCGGCGAAATAGATTTTTCCGCGAATAGAATTCTCTCCTCGTCACCAAACAGGATATCCAAGTATCTCTCGCCGATCGTTAATAAAGCGTATAGCGGCTAAAAAGAGCGATTTTATTTTAATATATTCATCGCTCGTATATAAGCGAGCTATTAAATTTAATCAATTACCAGCTATAAAAGTAGCGGGTAAAAACAGCTTCTTATACACTTTTTGCGCGGATTTGAATAGACCATTTGAATTCGCTTGCATAAAGCAAGTCACGAATCAGTTGGTGTGTCTCTCCACATACGTATACATGCACACGCACACACGCACACACGCATATGGTCGTCCCTAGCGGGTGAAATGCAATTGGCGCGCGAGCGGTGCGCTACTGCGGGGAAAAAACGGGTAACGTCATCGAGGTCGATCGCGACTCGACGGAATTTCAATTCGCAGAATTTCGCCTGCCTGTATATATGCTGATGCGAAAGTTGGTGTACGCGGCGATGCTCGTCACCTGCTTCTCTCTCTTTCTTTCTCTCGGGTCATCGACCTCCCTCGACCAATAACGCGCAATTGACGAATACACGTGCGCTTAGAAGAATAAGGAATAAGGATTTGCCTCTCGATCTAAGGGATCGGATGCTCGAGAGCTGCCCAACCACTTTATTGTCTCGCGATCGTTCGCGCGTATCTTTTATACGCGCGCGGCTCCTTTTATTTGCTTGACAAAGCTCGCACGCGGGGCCCCCTTTATTGCGTTTCCGTGATTCACTCGCAGAAGCTTGTAAATCTGCTCTCCTCTCTCTTTCTCTTTCTCACTAATAAAACCCGTAGACTGCGCGAAGCTGCTGCTTTTTTCCCCGTTGCGCGATAGTATATAGACGTTTAATAACTTTCGAGTGTGTGCGTTGTGCCGTATAGTGTTTCCAGTTACACAAACGCTCCAGCGAATATAACTTTGCTACTTTAATGTAATTGAATGGGAATATACTGCAGTATGCAAAAAAATCTCGTCGCTGTGTTAATGCAATTTGCAATTCTTTTATAAATCATTTCTTGGTGGAGCGAGCACAATTCGTTTGGAGCTTTCGTAGAAACAACAATAAAACGATTGACCTGGAAAGGGCAGAAAGCGATAATAATCGCGTTAACTAATCAGTTTGATAATTCTCTGGTAGTATACGCGGGCGTAGTTCGTTTATAATTTTCTCTCGAACTGCACGAGAAAGCACTCGAAAACTTTCGTGGAGTGGAGAGAGCAAAAAAATACACACACACGCATACATACACGAGACTCCGAAGTCTGTTTCGCGAATCAACCAAAACTTTTTAGCACACGAGGTAAAAAACGGTCGATCCATGCGCTTATATATATATATATAATGTACACAGAACTCGAGGAGTCCGACCAAACTGTACAAGTTGCATTAGCGGGCTGGACGAGAGAGAAAACAAATAATTATTGATCGCAGTAGATTATGTTAGTTAAAAAAACATTCGCTACATAAGTTGAACAGTCTAAATTTTGTATGATTATAAAAATGCACGTCAAGCACTGCCAGAAAGCCAGTAGGGGTAGTTTCGATCCAACCCGATAAAACGCGACTAGAAATCAGAATGTTTTTCTCGCCCCCCCCCCAACTCCACTTGGCGCTCCTTCTAAAAAAAAAACAGCAGCAGTAGACACGCATACAGCCGCATAGCAGTGGCGCATAGCGAAAACGCATGCAGTGCACAACCAGAGCCCCGATGGCGTGTCGAAATAACGCTCGGGCAGCCGTGTGCGACTTATGCAAGCCGTGTATACCTATATTCCGCACGCGTGCTGCGCCGCTCTATATATAACATACACACAGACGTATGCCGCGACACGAGCCTTTCCGTGCAGCCTATCTGTCTCTCTCCGATCGCAGCGTGTATGTATAGTAGCATAAGCAGTATTAGTATATAGTTTTCCTGCGGTGCGAGCGATAGAAGCTTTGCTTTGCTCCGTTTTGTTTTTCCACGAAGGGGAGGAGGAAAGAAAGAGACGCGGAAGAGGGAGGAGGATGAATAATAGGAGCAAGAGTATACAAGAGACACGGGTATAGAAAAATTTCGCGTGTGCATAAATGCCGTGTATACATACTGCACTTTGGCCAATCTCCGGTACTTCGCGCCATGCGATAGGGCTAATCTCGCGATTGTGTGCTACTGCTGCTGCAGCCGTAGTCCCTCGAGGATCAGCGTGCGCGCACAATTTGCGCGAAAAAAATATTAAAAAAGGCGAGCGGAAGAGGAAAGTTCACGAGCCTGTAATTATTCGTTTGAATTAATGATATTAAAGCAGCAGCAGCAGCAGCAGCAGCAGCAGCGGCAGCGGCGGCGTCGGTGGCAGTAGCCGTGAGCGTGCGCAGAGCGAGAGAGGAAAGTTTTTTAATTAAAAAAGTCGAGTGTCTTGAGAGAGAGAGAAAGGCAGAGAATTGAAATGACATTTGAAACGCGAGCCGAAAAGCGGCCATTATATATTTATGCGCTTAAAACAGCTCTCCGAGACCGAATGAATTTCCTGCCGTCGCCGCCACGCCGCTGTTGTGACCGAAACTCGCGGAATTCTCGCGTATACGTACATTCGGCGGCGCGTGCAAGAATAATAGCGACTGAGGGAGACAGGGAAAGAGCTGCTGCATATACTGACAAAAACCTTGGTAGAGCGTGCGCACAAAATTAAAAAGACAGAGAGAGAGAGAGAGAGAGAGAGAGAGGAAAAAGAAATTAAGCAAGGAACACGTACGCTGGCGGGCCGCGTCTTATTAAAGTCCCGTGTAGAAGCGAGGAATCGCGTAATAAACATTAATAGAACCGGAGGTGACGTGCACCTGCGTGCCAGCGGAGAGCCTCTGCAACTTGCCGAGGAACGGAAAAGAGCGAGACGCAGAGAGAGAGAGAGAGAGAGAGAGAGAGAGAGAAGGAAAGGGCAGACAGAGGCGTACATTATATGTGTGGCGGTCGAAGGGAGGGAAGCCGTCGTCGTCTCCGAGCTTTAGGAAAAAAAGGAGAGAGAGAGCCGGTTCCCGATGAAAGACAGAGAGGAGAGAGAAAAAAAAGGAGAAAGAGATCTGAGCTGGCGAGCGACGCATTAAGCTCGAGACGCACAAGTGCCCTATACACACGTCTCGCTCCCTTTTCTCCTTATATTCACCTGTCCCCTGAGTTCTCTCTTTCTCTCTCTCTCTACGCTCTATACTACTTCTCGTCCTTTCACTCGCCCCCGCATCAACCGCTCTCGCTCTCTCTCTCTGTGTGTCGCTCTCGCCTCGTTTTTTCCGTCTACTAGCTCAGCTCCTTCTTTCCTCGTGTGCAGAGTGCACGAGCGCCGCGACGACCACTCGCCCCGCCAGCAGCAGCTCTTCAGATAACGAGTGCACGCCCTTATGTGCACTCGAGAAATATGTCATACGATAGCTATCCAGCTTACCTCTATTTAGATATTTTATAAACTTTTTCCCTCGTCCTTCTCTGCACCAGCGCCTCGAAAATACCTCTCGCTTATATATAGCTTAAATTCTACGTCTCAGCAAAGCGATATAGCTCGTATACCCCCTCGCGACTAACGGCGAATATTATACATGTACTTTTCTTATACTTAATTGGACGCATAGAATGCAGAAGCAGCTCTGCTACGCAAAAACCCAGCTACTCCCGATCGAAATCATTGGTTAATATTCGCATCGTCATTCGGAATGTGCAGTCGCACAGACTATAGGTACGGTATGCGGCGCCGCGATCGCTCGCGAGTTTTTAGGCCCACGGACACGCATAATCCTTCTCTTTCTCACTGTATAATAAACAATGCACAAGTCGAATGCCAAGTATGCGGACACGTCGAGCGGCCGCGAGTCACTTCCGCGCCTTTCCTTTGCTTATAATGCACATCTATGTGATGAAAAAGCGCGCGAGAAATAGGCGCGGTCACCGCAGCGTACAATATAGGGTGTACCGTTAACGGCACCGGGGCACGCAACGACTCGACTCCTCGCTCCTCTCCTCTCCTCTCCTCTGCTTTTGTCTTCTCTTACTCTGTTGTTGCTGCGACTGTTGCTCTAGTTGTGCCGTACAGCGATCGAGGCTCATCGGATGCGATATCGGATCAACAGCTGTGCATACGGTAAATTGTCTTCTTCCTATACTAAGACTATTATATATAATACCGAAATATACAGCGTTCAGCCCGCGTTTTCCACTTTCTGCATCATACTAATTTCTACCAGCCCACAGCGAGAAACTCGCCAGTTCATTGGCTGCAGGAAAAGTGTACGGACTGTTTTTGCGGCTTCTTGGACGTCGGTCAAACGTTGCGATCGTTTCTTCGTTTCCCCTTAACGGTGGCCTGGACTCTTAGCATAATTTCCTTTCTGCAAATCTAAATTGCGATCTGCCTCTCTCTCTCTTTCTCTCTTTCCTCCGACCCGTTAACTTTGGCACAAGATCTCGTTGGGGTCCGCGAGCCAGAGATGCAGCTTTGCGTGACTCGTTTGCGGCCGACGCTGCTGCTGTTGCTGTTGCAGTACAGAGAGACCCATTATCGCTCCGCTCTATAATGCTCTCGTCCATCCTTTCCACACACACACGCGCACACACGTATGCTGCATATAATAAACAAGAAGGAGGAAAAAGAGCCGAAACGGGAGCTGCACGCGGTACGTTTTACGCGTAATGACACCTCGCCACTGCCGACGTGTTTTTCTTTATCTCCCCCAGAGTACTTACGCCTTCCTTTCGTTTCTCCATTTTTTTTTTGTTTTTTTGTTGTTCAGCTTCCTGCATTATCGCTTTCGAGGCCTCTTCGACACAGTGCAGTGTACACAGGTGAAAAGAAAAAAGAAAAGAAAAGAATTTAATTCGATTCGATGCTGCCGGAGGATGAAGCGCAATTAGTTGTTATTGTAAACAGCACGAGCCGCGAACGTTATAATATAGGGGCAAAAGCGAGTATCGAGAGCTCTGCGCGCTCTGCACTCGGCAGTCGGCTCGCACATATTTAAGTCGAGAGAGAGAGAGCGACTTGACGTACACCGGCGAATCGCGTGGGCTATATTATTACCGTATGGCATCAAAGCCACCTCTCCGAGCACCTCTCTTTCTCTTTCTTCCTCTTGACTATTTGAATTTCCATTCGACCTTTCTTTATCTACCGCAGCACATTCCCCGCGGTAATAAGAGTATAACGGAGCTTCTGCGACATGTCGACGCTACTCGGCTCATATCATACGTGTGTGTCTTTTTCTTCATTTTCTTGGGCCGTGGCAGAACCGACACAAAGACCTAACGGAGGCTCGGCGTGCGTGTGGCACAATTATTCCTTCCGCCACGACTCTTTTTTTCTTTTTCTATAAATCGAAGGTGATCGCGTGCGTGCACTGTACAGAGCCGAGAGATAAGATTTACGTGATCGTGGTAGGAACATATATTCGAAATCGCGTAATCTTATCTCTCGAGTCTGGTGCAGGCTTTTGGAATTATTCCAAGTTTCGAACACTGATAAAACGTCCAAAATATTTAGCGCTCATCGATTGTTGTCCGCATCGACCGAGGCTTTGACGCTTCGTACAAGAAAGTAATTAACAAAATCTCCCTTTCTCATCTGCACGCGAAAAACTCCGCCTACTTCTTGTGCCGGTTTACCGTAATACACAGCGTTTACAAGAGAGAGAACTCCGTCGAAAAAGGTAATAATACTACAATAGGTCGCGAGCAAGAAAAGCACGGGGGACAGTTACGTTTTCCAATAACTTTTTATACGACAACAACGGCGAAGAAGACGACGACAACTCTGCTCGAGCGGGTGAGGCGGCAGCGAGAGGAATTTACACGATGAAAAGGCTAAAAAAGGGAGGCTATTACCGCTAGCAAGCACCGCGCGCGATTTTGCAGCGGCGACGGCAGTGGCTCGATCGAACTTTTTATTATGCAGCGCACCGCCGCCGCCGCCGCCGCCGCCGCCGTGCATTGGCTTCGCCCGCAGCGCCGTCCCGCTGTGCATATAATGCAGAAAGCGAGCAAAACGCGAGTGTGCAGGCGAGCGAGCGGCAACACGGCGGCGGCGACTGTGAACCTTTCCTAAACGCAGGTGCATTTCGCCGCAGTTGCCAAATCTATCATGTCGCGCGCACGCGACTCCTTTTTTCCCCTTTATCTTCCGAGAAAAATGTGCTCAGCCGCTTTAACATACAATGCGATAAATTATTGTGTAAATCGTGTATCACATACCAATCGATTATATATGCCACGGGGAAAAATGAAGTTGTCGATATAGGACGGCACAGGGCCATGAATTTTTCAGACGCGGCCGCGCAACCCATTTTAGAAATCTTTGCCACACACGAGCTGGCGCATAATGAGGCGGCGGCGGCGGACGGTTCGACAGTCGTTAATGAAAACGAGCTCCTCTCTCTCTCTCTCTCTCGGATAACCATCGCGACGCTGCGACAGACAGACTGAGACAGACAGGCAGGTTGGCAGAGAGAAAGAGAAAGAGAGAAAAATAGGCAACGACGACGCTGCAGTGTGGTCGCGCGCGCGGCAATTGCAGGAAGTCGCTTTCCTGTCTCCCGTGCGCGAGCGCGCGCCTTCTGTATACACTCGCTTTTAAAAGTTTGCACGCGGGGACCAGTTTGTGCACTGTGAGCGTACATAAACTCTGACGTAACGCGCGGTCGCTTTTACGGGGGCTCCCAGCGATTATTTATGCGTCGGAACCGAATGCTCAAGTAGCCGATAATACGCACATGTACACCTATAAAAGAAGATTGGACGTGTGCGTGTAGGAGCTCGGCGATCGGCAAGGACGTGGCGCTCGGCGCTTCGTCACTTTCCAAAATAAATTATACATCCTGACGGTCGCTAGCAGCGGCAGCGGCAGCAGCAGCTCCAGCTCTCTGACCTTTTTCAGACTACCACGTGCCGAGGAGATTATCATTCCTGTTGGCTCGTCGCGCCGCCTCTTTTTTCCGCCTTTCCTTTTTTTGGCCTCTTACCTTCGACTCGACTTTATTGCCGCCCCCCCCCTCCTCCTCCTTGCCCTCCTCTCGCGCACATTTGAATTTATAATTCCCGATTATACACACACGGATAAATACACATTGCTCTATCCTATCGGCGATTCGTAATAGACTATTATAATTTCAGTCGAGGATGGTAGACTATTAGAGAGGAGCTAACGATGTTTTTGTTTTTCTTTTGCAGGTAAGCCAACAGCAAGTACTGCGCGCATCCGGCGAGGCTGAAATGACTGATTGACACTCCTCTCTCTGACTCGGCTGCCACAGCCCCCATTGTACAGCAGCTGCGGCCGCCGAGGTGGAGAAGGAAATTCCATCGGAATCAGCTTCCCATCATCGTTGAATTCACGAGACTGCCGCTAGCTGCTATATAATGCAGAGAGCCTCGCCAGCCAGTAGAGAATGTTTTGCCATGTTGTATCATTAGTGTCTATCTAACGAAATCCCCTCATTCTCTCTTCTATATACATACATACATACATATAGGTACACGTACTCCTGCTGTGTATACATGCACGTAACGTTCGCGAGGCAGCTCTTTGTGTACCAGCAGCCTGAACCGCGAGACTATGACTCCACGACGCTCGAAGAGAGAGAGAGAGAGGAAAAAAGCAGCCGCGCGGCGGGTTATATTATAAAAGAGAAAGAAAAACGATCGTTACGTGGTACAGAACAGACGGCGGCAGTGGGAGTGAAATGACTTATAGGTTATACGGGTCTGCATAAAGGTGCGCATTAAGTCGAATCAGCAGGCCGAATCGGCCGAAGATAGGGAGAAAAATATCGCGCGCGCTCGGCCCCGAAGAAAAGTTGCCGCTGCACGAAGCCGGGGGATTGATATTCCCGGACACGACAAACTGTGCAGTCTATGTGGCAGCAGCGGTCTATAGGCTCTTTGTTCGCCACTGCACCGTTTCGTTCTCTCTCTCTCTCTCTCTCTCTCTCTCTCTCTCCCTCTTTCTTTCCTTTATCGTGGTCGCGACTCTCTGTGCTGCAGACTGCAACGTAACGCTGCTGCTGCACCAGAGTCAAAGCCGTGTGCGCCTACTTTTCTTTCGTGTTCCCCGAAACTCGCTATTTCGGCAGCTTTAGCCAGTGTTTGACAAAAACGCGTACATATACCTATACGTTTGAAGGAGTCGTTCCACTGTACTTAGGCCGCTTTCGCATACATGTATACCCATATATACGGAGATTAGCGATCGAGTTAGAAAGGCTGAGTCGGGTTGGTTGGTTGTGTTTAGATGGACGATAAATCAACCTGTTTCTTGATATAGAAAAATTAACAGATACCGCGACGGCGATGAAAAAAAAACGGGGTACTACTCTGTTGCTGACACAAGTAGCTAAAAGTACTGGTGTAATGCCTTGGAAGAGTGTGACCTCTGGACCTATTCAAGTCCAAAATGTACGATCTAAAATCTGGAAGTGTGAGATAACCAAGTAGATAACCCAGTCGGCGACGAGTAACAAAGTAAGTCAGGTTGTAGTCGAATGAAGATATTATATATACACATACACTGAATATGAGAAAATTTTAACATTATGCTGTAAGCTAAGATGGATGTTTGAAGTGATGATTGACTTGGTTAGAGTACGGTTAATTTGTTACTCGTTGTTGTACAATCTTCTATATTCGTTTATGTGTAAGGATAATTTACTTATACCGCGATACACTCACTCCACTTTGCATTCGCTTTAAAAACACAACATTTCGCACTCGCGTCGACTGCTGGATGCTGATGAAAATGACCTGTAGTAATTCGGAGTATACACAGCCGATCTACAACAGTGGCCAGAAGAAAGCAAAGTCGACATAATACACACGTATAAGTTATAGTTTGATGACGAGTGTCTGCACGATGTATGTATGCATATGCGCGCGTGTGTGTGTGTATGTGTGTGCATGTGTGTGTATGCCCGCGATGGAGTGACCCGTGCGAGGTCATCCGTCGGTCAAATTCGTTCTTTTCAAGTGACACTTGACGCACGCAACGCACGCGGGACTCAGCGGAGTCAGAGCCGCAATCAGCTGCGCGAATAAGCGAGCGAGGCTCATCTTAAAAACCTTTCCAGCCTCTCTCTCCCTCTCTCTCTCTCTCTCTCTCTCTCTGACCATATAGCAAACTTGCTCGCGTTATCTACTCTCGAGCAGCTGATGCGCGCAATTGAGCCTCAAACCCCACTGTATACTCGTTTCCTTCCAGCAGCTCTCGCGATCGCCCCTGCAGTGTGTATATGTATGTATAATACAGACGAACTCGTCCTTTGATGTTTCGACGATTTGGTTCTATACATATACGCGATTAGGCCGCATACGTGTCCCGTGTGTGCCAGTGCAGTCCAATGTACTGTACTCGATGGAATAATGGAGATGGCGAGATAATGTAGACTCTCTCTCTCTCTCACTTTGTCTTGCCGTAATATATGTACCATATAGATGTGTTTGTCGGAGCGAGCAGCCTTGACTGATCTCCATTCCGCGTGTCCTCACACTCGTCAGGGGGGGGGGCTATATAATAATACTACCATACACGCGGCTGTTATTGAGCGATCACCCGGACCTTGGAATTGTACACGCGGTTTTTGCCAATTCGCCGCCGCCACGCGAATGGCCCGTAAACGTTTGAGATATGGAGATTTTTTTTTGCCACTCCGTTGAACGTTTGGTAATCTCTCTCGCTCTCTTGTGCCAGTCGCGAAATGCAAGGCGCGGTTTCACAATTACTTCGCTGCAGAGGACTATAATAATACTTTTCTTTAGTTCGATCCGAGATATCCTTGTCCGCTAATTTGATTTGCTTAAATTCAGAGCTTTTGTTTATCGCTGTACGGGAACATTGTATGACGTAAACAATAACGAACATTCCAATTGACAATGATTCCGTCGTAAACTCTATAGTTTATACATATTATATATTTCTCAATATCGAATAAAATAATCAGTGCTTTCTATGTTAGTTCAAGGGCAAATTTTCCGAAATCTAAATTAAGATCCTCAGCTCGTGTATACACTTGCTCCTGCATAACACTGTACAAGAAGGTTGCGTCGGACCTAGGCCGCGGTGGAGAAAGAGGAAGTGCAGTTGGTTAATTGTTTTTCAATCAATTTTCCGGATCGGAACGACGTGTGTCGAAGCAAGATCGGTGAGGTGTATGGAAAAGCACAGCAGAGAGGGTCCCGAGTCTCAGCTTTCTTTTTTATTTTGCTAGTGTATTGTGGCGCTGCTGATGAAGCGAGCGCGCGAGAGCTCCACACACACGCACACACACACGCACACTCGCGGTATACAAGAAGCGTGAATATCGTCTTTTACGCGAAGAGTTGCGAGGCTTTTCTTTCGCTCGCTCCTCTCTTGCATTATATTACTCTTGCACCGCACGCACACAATCTCTCTCTTTCTCTCTCGCGAACCTTTTCTTACCTTCCCTTCATTCTTCCTCGCCGCGGCTCTATCGCCGTATTCTCCTTTTGTAACGTCTCTCTCTCTCTCTCCCCGCTCGTTTTTTTCTTCCGTTTTATTTTGCGCTTCTCTACCATCCCCTTGTTTTCGAATCGCACCTGCAGCCTCTCACTCTTTCTCTCTCTCTCTCTCTCCTTCCTCTATTCCATCTCGCAGCCCCGAAAGTATACGCTCCTCTTATTGTTTTCTTGTTCTCGCGAGCCTCGTCAGATGAATGGCTGCAGAGCAGATAAAAAGCGTAGTTACATAGTTGAGGAGAGAAAGAGAGATGCGCGCGTGTATCGCGCTATATACACCGGGGACCGTTTTATATATTCCCGATCCCGATCCCGATCTTTCTACCAACTCGCAGAAAAGTTTGCTTTCGTGCAGTACAGGGTCTCACGTTCTACACAGTCGAATCTCAGCATCGTTACCTCGAGTCTTTTTCCCTACTTCCTAGGATACCATTACTGAATAATTCTCAGTTTTTGTAACTTTATAATCAGTTGTTGGGTTCGTTGGTCCGCTCGTGCTTGTATAAGGACTGTATATGTGTATACTTGAGCTTCAGGAAATTGGAACGCCGAACTCGGAAACTTTATTTTATTTTCTACAGCTGTGCCACGTATGTATCATTAACTAATTTTATAGATTAATACGAAACTGCCGTAATGCCGTTCACTTTGGTGAATTAAATAATTGAGTCCTCTACATATATCGACCGACTCGCCTAAATAAAAGATTAAAGCTGTAACCTGAATCTCGTTTCAAAAATATCCGCCTCGCTGCAAACTGAATTGTGAGCGTTTGAACTAGAAATTCGCCAGGTTATCGTCATTTATTCAGTCCGCGACTCGATGCGTTAATAAAGTCATTCGATTTAGCCTGAATATTATACATATATACGAACATGCTAGCCTTCGTCAAATATTCCTATTTTTTTTACTGCCTGTCCACCTTTTAGAACAGAATATCGTAAAAGTACACTGTACACAACAAATGAAAAAGAGGTATATCGGCTGGTGCTATTCACTTGCTACTGCAGCCGGACTAAGCATAGGAAAATCCTCGGGAGTTGACCCAGGGCTTATCGCGATAATTTTATTATTAACGCGCAAGAAAACGTATATACTGCAGCTGTCGTGTTGGGAGGAAAGTCTCTCTCGCGTGTTTCTGACCCTTGAAAAGACGTAGGTGCGCGCGGGGCGCGTTGCTGGATATATACACCCGAGGCGAGGACTTTGCGCCCGTCTCAGCAGCAGCAGCAGCAGCCCGACGCCGTCTAAGGCCTCGAGAGGAAGAGAGAAAGAGTATAACCGGCAGAGAGAGAAAGAGATAGCAGGGCAAGGAGAGTGGAGGGCGAGGAGGGACAAACGGGTTGTCAGCGGTGCGAGAGAGAGGAGAGGGGAAATCGAGTCTGGGACACACGAGGAAGGATAACCAGCGAGAGGGGAAGGCGAACCAACTACTCGCGCGCGCGCACACACACACTCACAAAATGAGAAAGAGAGAGAGAGAGAGAGAGAGAGAGCCGCAGGACAAGCTGGCGTAATGGCAGTGGTGGGGATGAGGCTGAAGGAGGGCGTCAGCTGCGGGGCGGGCGGCGAAAGAGAGAGAGAGAGCGCGCAGGCGCAGAGCAGAGAGAGAGAGAGGGGGAGACAACGGCAGCAGCGGCGCAGCGGCGGCGGCAGCATCGCGAAAAGAGCTCGGTCGTGCGCGTAGAGCTGAGTCATAGCGCTGTTGCCACGTCTCTCTCCGCCTATACTCGCGGCGGCGGCAGCTCTTTGCGGCGCTGCACGGCTCTACTCGCGTCGTCGTGTACGGTGTATATCGGCCTCTCTCTCTCTTTCCCTCTCCCTCTCTCGCTCTCGCTCGCACCGCGCCGCCGCGGCTCTCCTCTCTCATCTCTAGAGAGGCTCTTTCGGTGGATTTCGTCGAGCGTTGCACACGCTGCTGACGAACGGCTTATATAGTCCCTATCTCTCTCTCTCTCTCTCTCTCTGTGCGCGCACGCGCGACTTTTTCTTGCTCTCTATATATCTGCTTTTACGTCGTTATACGACAAAATAAATGCCTTTTTCTCTCTCCTCATCTTCCTCTCCCACTCTCTCTCTCTCTCTCTCTCTCTCTCTCGCTCGCGCTTTTTTCCTCTTTCGGAGCCGAGTATATTTTCTCGCTCTATTTCTCCTTTTGCTCGCTCGCTACTCCGTGGTGATTGCCGCTGCCGCTGCCGCTGCTGTTGCTGCTCTCTTTCTCTCTCTTATATCCAAGGAATTTTCGGTGCAAGAGATGCTTATTCCTCGTCTCGCGCCACTACGGCCTCCGTATAGACAGAGAGAGATAGAGCGATTTACATTTTTTTCTCTCTCTCGACTCTTTTTCGACACTGACAATGTTGGAATTATCCTGAGAGCTGGAAGAATTTTTCGTGAATCATCTTCGCTGCTACTGCTGCTGCTGCTGCTGTCCAGCAGTTTAGACTCTACTGCAGCATTTTATAACTCGAACTTGCTGTTGATTATTCCTGCTCTCTCGGCGTCTTAATGGGAAATTATTATTTGAAGGAGTTTGAAGTTTGCGTCAACTGGAGAGGAACGAACATAATCAAATATTTTTTTTTTCTTTCGTCTAATTCCAATTTACTGTCATATTTTTTTTTAACTCGACGAGACAATATTTTAGCTGGAATAAAGCGAAGAATTGGCGTTCGAACGGAACGAGTGCAGGTCGCGCTGCACTCCGGCAGTGTAAACTTCAAGCCCCTATATACATTTGAACAATATTTGAGTGGAATGAAGTTGCCAGTACCGTTACACTTTTCATGCTACTTTATTATTAATTACTGTAAAGTGAAAACAGTTAGCTCGAGTGTTTCCGTTTGGGCTGAACAATCGACTAGTTTTAACAATGATAGAGCATTGTATTTTACACACAATCAGACTACAATTTCTTTTTTTAAACTCACTCATTGGAAATTGATAATTCGTTCAGCTTTGAGATTTTTAAATTTTGAGGACCAAGAGTGGTAAAATAATTCTGTTCTTTTTCGCAAAATTTCGGTTAAAACCAGATGTGAACTAGCGACTAGTGTTAGACGGTTGAAGATATTTTTAGCTAAATATGAGACCATTCATCATCCATGGAGAACAGGAGATTGTCCGGATAATAACACATTAGAATATAGATGTTTCTCGAGAAATGTCTGTAACTTATTTTTTTTTAGTATCTGAACAAGGCTAATTTGAATATTCAGGTTTCCATACAAAAAAAAAAGAAGTCTCTCGTTGTCCTTTAATTTTCAAGTTTCCCTGTTAATATAATCCGCAGGTGAATTGGGGGATTTAGTATTTGGTCCCCTGTAATATTCCACGTGCGGCGATCCAAAACGAGCGTCCCGTAGAATTTTTATTGCGGAAGGAAAGTGGTCAGAGGAGGGGCAGCTCGAGGATGTTAGCCGAAGGTATAAGGGGGAAAGGAAAGAAAAAAAAGAAGTGATATATACACGAAACGATCCAAGGCCTCGTGTGGTTCTCTCGCGCTTCAAAGCACGACATGACTCGCTTTATACTATCCTCAAAGTATACGCGATACGCGATATTGGACAGCGCGTAGCTGCACACAGCGGCCCAACAAAAACAGAATCGATCCACACCGCGCGGAGTATAATTCAGCGCAGCGGCGACTGCGTGCACCGAAAAGTACAATTCCCGCAATTCAGGTATTAATATCTCCGGGGAGTTCTAATATAGCAATGAAGCTTATTCCGGGCTGTGTCGAATTGCTTTTTTTTCTCCTCATCCTCCTCCTCCTCCTCCTCCTCCTCTACAACAATGGATTCGCCAATTAAAATGAATTATATCAATCGGTCGCGTAGCTGCGCGCGCTGGCAATTATCATTATGCCGAAATATTTCCCAAACAGGAGGGATTGTCGTATATATCGGGCCGAGAACCTCCCGGATATATCGAAGCCTATTATCGTTGTATATCTTTCGGTCCTGGTGACTGCAATCGTGCAGATATAGACAGCGAGTCGCTTGCGCAAACTTTATATAAAACTCTGCCTGCACGCAGCGCGGGGTTAAAGAGCTCCAATCCTTTTTCTCTTTATATGCGCGTTTGTATGTATAAGCAGAGCAATTGGTGTATAGTTAGTCGAGCAATTGTTTCGGTATATAAACAACGAGCGCCTGCGCGAGACTCGCGAACCTTTCTCTAAAGAGCTGGCACTCGATTATTCCCACGATCCACACGAGATCCGTCGCAGTTGTATATACTGTGCATAGCCAGACACACGCGGGCCTTTCTTAACGAAGCCCCGCGGGAGAGAGAGAGAGAGAGGAGGGAAATTCTCCCCAGACACGATAAACGCCAATTTCCGCTGTTTTTTTTACGTAGCTGTACGCGAGCTCGAGGAGGAAAAACGACGTTGTGTACACAGGCAAATATAGAGTCGCGGCGGCGGCCGGCGACTGTCACGTTAGCCATTAAATTTCTTCCTGCGAGATCGATGGAATAGACAAAGCCGGAGACTCGGAGAGTCGGAAAGATCCGAATCCGAGAGTGAATTCGTCGGAAAAGTATATGGTGAAGACGTCTGACTGTTTGTATTCGGGAAGTCTTTCTCTCTTCTCTCTCTCTCTCTCTTTCTCTTTCTCTTTCTGTCTATCTCGTGCTTTCTCGCGGTACCAGCGTCACAGTGGCACCAGCAGACACTTGGCCCCGGTTCGTTCGTTTTGTTTTATTCAGTTGCCGCGCGCGCGGAACACAAGGAACACAAGGCCGGATCGTGCGGGACTGGGAACCTCTAAGACAATCTCCGAATAACGAGCTATTTCTTTTCCATGTCAGTCAAATTCCCAGTTCTTGTCTTTTCTCTTTCTCGTAAATAACGTTTCGGTGCAGATTATTTTTTGAATAGTTCTGACTGCGATTTGTTTAAATTTGCAGTAAGTTTGTATGTATAGATAAATAATTCCATGACTTGTATAATCATTGATACCATTATATAAGGTTCGCTACGATTGTATCCTCTCACTTGCCCATTCGACGTGTAGACACCAAAAACATCACTCCTTCGTCCAGGGCGTCTGATGTGATTGCTACACGAGAGCAAAGCATAACAATTCAGGAGTCGATATTTTTTGCACATTCGCTCGCTGGTGCAGCGCGAGAGCTGGACAATGCGAAGCGCCCATAATAAAGCGAGAGAGAGAAGAAGGTGCAGAAGCTGCGAGAGCTGGATAAAGAAGAGAGAGAGAGAGAGAGAGAGAGAGACGCGCGAGAGCGTGTATATCGGAGAACAAAAGCCTTCTTTCCTCTCGGCGTCGCCATGTTGTGGAGGCTGCAGTTCCTCTCGCTCGTTGTTGTTGATTTTTCGCTGTGCAGAGAAGAGCGTAGACCCGGGGCCCCAGCGCTCTTATACATACATGTATACAGTATCTATCGATGTTCCTCGCTTCGGAACTGTAGAAGCGGCCAAAGTGCACATAAACAATTCTCGGGGGGATAGTCTCTGGTCTGTGCCAACGAGCTCTCGTATCCTGTTTACCCCGTGTTTTCAATGCTTGAATTTTATAAAGTGCATATATGCAGTGCTCGTCCTGATGGTATACGCTGCCAAACTAACTACATATTGTTTGTATACGTTGAGAAAAGGGTGTTTTCTGCGGTGTGACTCTTGCGAGCAAAAGTATAAGCACGCATTGGGTATTGTTCGCGGCGGTTCTCAATATCCCATTAAAGCTCTTTCCTCAAAATACCTATACACTAGAATAAACTTGGTGATCGAAAAATGTGAGAAGATCGTGTAATCCTGTAATAGAAGAACGAACGCTCCACCATGTTCACGTATAAAGTTGGCCTTGTTGGTTTTTATACACTCGAGGAGAGACCGTCATACTCACAAATTTCACAGGCGCACGCAACTGCGTATCTCGGGCGCGCAGAGAAACGGAGAGAAAAAGGAACGGCGTGCGTATAAAAGCTGCTGCTGCTGCTACTGTGTCCTGTGGCGAAATAGCGGGTATCCGGGGGGAAAAAAGGAGCAGAGACACGCGTGTCATTAGCAAGCCAGCTTAGACTGTAGGTATAATATACAGGTATATAGAATCGATGCTTGAGGCCATCGAGGTTACGGAAACCGAGTGCGAGCACCTCGCATACACACATGCGCGCGCGTATATTCCGTCTCCTTTTTCAGCTAGCTTTTTCGCGTGTGCTCTCTCTCTCTCTCTCTCTCTCTCTCTCTCCCTCTAGGCTGCGCGCCGACCAATGTATTGATCTAGCATTCACCGCCTATTTCAAACGCGGAAAGACAAACGACGAGTCGCGCGCCCGCGAGCCCGAGTCGCATTCTACCTCGATGTCCGATAGCGGATGAGCGAGTATTTTCAGCTAGACAGAGCCGGAAATCAATCCTTTTTCTCTTATCCTTCCACCTGTTTTCTGCCGTTAACTCGCCTTGTACGAATACGCCTGCTATTTTCTACCTTTGCTCCGAAATCTCTAGATCTTAACGAACCTATACGTAGATTTTGGGCTGAACGCAAAGCTGGGTGCATCATCTCAATTTCGAGCTTATCATGATAGTATCAACTATTTTCTAAACAAGTTTTTATAATATTCTGGAAACGAAGGATTTTCAATAATTCATGGATGTTTTTCTTTTCGTTCGATTCTACATCGAATATATCTCTTTCTCAAAGTCGTTTGAGCTGGCGAAATAAAAGGAAGCGATATTCCTTTAACATTCCTTTTCATAAAGGACAGGGGATTCGGGCTAATATCGGAAATCTGATTCATTCGATCAGGAAAGAGAGGATAAAATCCGTGAAATTTCTCTCGGATCCTGTAGTATTTTAGGCTTTTTAAAGATCGACGTTTTATTTCCAAAGAAATCACATCCGCGGAGACTCGTAAAAATCCGATAGAAAAGATTACCGCGATTCCAAAGGTCTTTCCTTCAGGTTTACAAAAACGAAAAGAGTAAAGATAATAATGGCGTCCAAAGAAAATAAGATACAATATGTGAGAAAAATCAATAATGGATAAAGGAATAATTTATCTTTTACTAGAATAATTATTTATTGATATACTTGAAGTAACTCTGTTGTTCTCAACATCTTTCCTCAAACATCTTGATGACTCACAACATCCTCATCGTCCGAATAAAGGAAATATATATTTCAACAGCGCAAAATATCTCCAGAAATAGATCCCCCAAAAACATTATGCACAGACATAATTCGCCAAGATTCGGTTAGTCGTAGGGTAACGGAGGGTGCGTCCGAAATAGCCATGCACACGCTCACACACACACAGACACGTCGCAGCAGATATTTTTTTTTCGGAGTCGTCCTTCCATGTGGCTGCAGCGAATGCCCTTCTCCGAGGACAAACAACGAGGCGCTGCAGAAGCGTCTCCGCGACTAATTCCTTTTGCATTTGGCGTGGTGCGTCGCGCGCACCACGTTCATTTCCCCCTATGCGTTCCCGCTTCTGCGGCGGCTGCGCGTTAATGAGCTGGACAATTTTCAGCGACTAATTCTCTTTGCGTAGGGCTGTACTATAGCGTAGCACGTCGCAAGAGGTTATTTATGAGGCGTCGCGGCAGCAGCGTCCTTTATCCTTTTCTTCTTATGGTTTCCGCGGCGATATCTAAATGCATAATGCAGTCGTGCAAATCAACGGTTTCTCGCGCGGTGCAGCACACACGGGCCAAATTCACGCGGCGATGCACGCGGATATAAATCTTGCGACGTTTTCCTCCTGCTCGCTTTTTCCTGGCCTTACCCATACGCGTTTAGGCAGAGATATTCTATAAAAGCTTCGATTCTCTCTCTCTCTCTCTCTCTCTCTCTCTCTCTTTCGCTCGTTCGCTCGCTCTTGCCTTTCAAAGGGAATAACGATATTGCTTTCTTGGATAGAGCGAGACGGCTTATATTACGAGCTTTTGCTTCGATTTCATATTAAATTTCTACACGGTCGAGGTAGTGAAGGTTGATGACTGTAGCTTTGAAAGGAGGCTATTTTTATTTAATGTGCTTAGATTTGCTGGTGAAACGTGATTTTGTACGAGGATCCATGAATCATATTTGGTTCGCACACCCGCTCTGTAGTGATTTAGCTCGGAAATGGAAGTGACTCGGGAAGTGAAGGCTCAAATAAGCGAGGGAATATTATGAATTTGCGAGAGATGTTTATTCCGGGTACTTTTATTACATCCGATTAAGAAACAACACTATCCCATAGGCTTCCACGGACACTATTGGCTCTGGATAATTTTAAATTCATTCCAAAATAGCTCCTACGCCTTCATAAATCAAACGTCTTTGCCAAGCTTTATTCTATTTCCCTCTTCAAAGATTCGACTCTCTCGAAATCCCATATATAAGTAAGGCTACATTCATACAGTGAAGAGCGCGATACAACTATATATAGCTACAACTCGGTTCCATATATAAAATCAACATCTCCATATAGATTGACATATCCATTTTCATGGAGTGCACCAGCGCATTTATGCCGTAGTGCCTTCTCCACATGTATCTCCCCTTATTACATAAAAGCATAGTTTTCAAAAAAACGCCGTATTCCAACATCGACCAAACTTACTTATCTCAACCGTAGCTCAACGCGGTTAACGAAACTTCTATCTCTCTCTCTCTCTCTCTCCCTGTGCACAAAAGTAAAAAAACAAACCAGTCATTTGGATTACAAGCAAGGCTCCATGACCAATCTCTCTTTCTCTCTCTGGTTCGTCTCACGCGCACGCACACGCATCGACGAGTATATATATATTATATATAAGAAACTCGAAATTATGTACGTGGCCAGGCAGCAACAACAACTCTCGGTTCCAATAATTCGAGTCAGAAAACTCTGGCGCGCATAAAAAAGTGCCCAAGGAGGGAAAAGAAATCCGGAGAGAGATAAAAAAAGTGATCTGCCTCGGCGGCGGCAGAGGAGCGAGAAGAGAGAGCTCGTGTAAGCAAGATAAAGAGAGAGAGAGAGAAAGAGCGAGCTGAGGAGAAAAAGAGAAAGATAGCTGGCGTACGCGCGTGCGGCTACGGATTTGACCTAGAGACTCCCCCTGCTTTTCGGAGACCCCATGTTAATGCCTCCACCGTCATAAAGCAACGCCGAACGAACGAACGAACGAAAGAACGAACGAACGAACGGACGAACGGACGAACGAACGCCGTGGCAAGTCAGGCGCGACTCCGCTCTTCTCTCTCCCTTTTTCTTCGACTCTCTCTCTCTCTCTCTCTCTTGCACTCACGAGACAGCGATTCAAAAAGTCAGCGCTGTACTTCGGCCGAGGCGAGTGTACAGTCCGCCTCGAGTAAAATTCCTCGACGAGCAGCAGCAGCAGCAGCAACAGCAGCAGCAGCAGCAGCAGCAACACGAGGGGATAGTGGGACATACGGCACGGCTATAGCCGCAGCTATCCACCGTGGCATTTGCCTCTCCCTCTCTCGCTCCGTCCACCACCTCCTTCACCTCCTCCTCGAGCTCCCCTCTCCACGTATCCCACCCGAGTTCCCCTCGCCACCCTCGTTGCCCCCCACCCTTCCGCGTGGAGTCGCTGCTCCTGCCTTTCACGCGTACATGAGCATGCAAAGCCGAGGGCGTTCGCTGTGTGCGTCTCTGTGTGCGTCTCTGTGTGCGCCTGCCTGTGTGTATAGCTTCCACCTCCTCCTGTTCCATCTCTCTTTCTCTTTCTCTCCTTAAACGGCATAGCGTGGCGGATTTAATGGAAAAATTGTTAAATGCGCAAAGGCACTGCCTGTGTGTGTGTCTGTGTGGCGGTGAATATGTATGTGTGTGCGAGTGTATATGCGCGCGAGCACGAGCGTGATTACCGGGCGAAAAATTCGAACCCGGGGCACGAGCGGGCTGCTGACTCGCCAATTCTCTCTCTCTCTCTCTCTCTCTCTCTCGCTCTTTCGCCGCAGCCAGAATGAAAAAAAAAAGTGTGCGAGAGAGACAGAGAGGAACATAACAGCGGTGAAAAAATTAAAGCGGGAAATGGCCGTGGGGACACGAGAGGGGACACGAGAGAGCGCGTATACACACGTATACACGTACAGTGAAAGAGAGGCCGTGGGGAACGACGAAATTTCGGGGCGCTCTATAACTCGCTCCCGCCGCCGCCGCCGCCGCTGCTGCCGTTGGCTCGAGCGGGGATGTACAATTTTTTTACTGTTGCCGGGCAACTCGCGCGCGCGCACACACATCACATACAGACGTACACACACACACTCACACACACTCACACATATACACCAGAGACAGGCCTCGAGTAAAGAAGCACACGAATTGGAGCAGGTTTTTAATGGAGAGCCTCGCTAAAAATTGCGCTGCCCCCGCGCCGCTATCCCTCCCTCCCTTTCCTTCTCTCACGCTCAATTTCAACTCACACTCGATTCACCATTCGATATCGAATAACTCTTATATATATATATCATACCTTTTTTCGTACATTTTTGCATTTTGCTTCATTGCACTCGGGAGTCGCGGCGACAACGACGACGACGAGCAATCGGAATTCGCGGATTAACGGTATGGAAAATTTTCTCTCTCGAATCTCCTAGCAGCTTTTCCGAGTTGTGTACGCCGAACGTTATAAAGATATGTACCGCTATAAGCGCACAAGACTCTCTCTCTCTCTTTCTGTCACCCATCGACGTTGACAAACAGCTAATTATTCAAGGAAAAATTTTGTAAGTTTTTTTACATAATCTCCGAAAGATTGTTATTCCCGCCTTGGCGCAGCTCTAGTGTGTGTGTGTGTGTTGTGTGTCTGCAGTGTGCGCGTGGGTTTTCGCATGCTCATTGTGCGAACTGAACGCGCGAAAGGTGGGGATCTCTCGCCTCGCTTCTCTCTCTCTCTCTCTCTCTCTCCTGCGGCTGCGAACGAAATACCAGAGACTACGCAGTTCGCAGTCGTTGCTAGGAGGCCGAGGTGAAATCATGAGCGAGAATATTCAGTGGTGGAAAATCGATGGGAGGAGTAAACGTAGCCGAGAGAGGAAGAGAGAGAGAGAGAGAGAGAGAGAGAGACAGAGAGACAGAGAGAGAGAGAGAGAGAAGAGGGAAAAAACCCAAATGCCACAGAGAAATGTTTCATACTGCTGTGCGCACGGAATTCCAAATCGGGCCATCGTCCTGTGACGTATACCAAGAGCTCTCTGATCTGTGCCTCTGTGTGCATAACTACATACGTGTGCTCGTCTTTGCCACAGGAGAAAAACTCTCAACACTTTTCTTTCGCGAGTTAGTTCACAATATTGACTGGCTCTCTCTCAAAATCACTCGGAGTAGTTGATTGCAATGCGTCTGTCACATATGGGCGCCTCTGTAGACGTCGACACAAACCGAAATAATTAACTCTGCGGTCATAGAGTGAGTGCAGTTTCGCACGCTCTGTTCTGTGCGAGAGGGAGACAGAGAGAGAGAGAGAAATCGAATAATCTCTCGGTCAGAATGAATTTTCGTGCGGAAAATAGCGGGGAACCACGCCCCGCGCTCCTCGGCTCTATTCTCCGATCGTCGATCGATACATTAAACGCGAGCTTGTCTCTCTCTCTCTCTCTCTCATTTCCTCTGCAATCTTACTCTGCTCTCATTCTCTATCTCTCTCTCTTTCGCGTCTCGAACGCACAACTCGCTCCAGCTTCTTCGTTCTCTTTCGCTCGCTCTCATTCTCTCTTTCCCTCTCGCTTCCGCCGTTCTAAAAACTTAAAAAAAAGTCGATTTCTTTCGCTCGCGGCCTACCCTTTCTCTCCTCTCTCTCTCTCTCTCTCTCTCTCTCTCTTTCTCTCAAGCAAGCAAGCAAGGTAAAAATCAATAGTGGAAACTCCGAAGTGGGTTTGCGCTCGGCGAGTGCTCGCCTCTCTGTGTTGCGTGCAGGTATACATTTTACGCGAATTCTCAAAAAAAGAAAACGATACAACACGTTCACGGAGGAGAGTGCAATTCCAAAACTACCAGCTGGTCAACTATCAATTTATTGTCGAGAAAAGAGCGAGTGTGGCTCGCAACTACTGATGAAACTACTGGCTATTATACGAGAGCGAACAACTACTGGTTATGTAAGCGTCGCCCGCAGCTTCGTGTTACTGCGTGTTGTGTGATACGTGCGACTCGCGCGAGCGGAGACGAGAGACTCCCCGGGTCTCGGGTGCCCGAGCTACTTCGAACGCGCCTGCGTCCTCTGCGCCGCGGCTCTGCACTCCCTCTCTCCCCTTATCTACATCTATTCGGTGTATCCCCACCGCCGCGGCCGTTGTTCAGATAGAGAGAGAGAGAGAGAGAGCACATATAGCAGAGGTTGGCGCGATGCATACCCCACCACGGCGAGCTCGTCCACCAGATAGAGGGAGAGGCTTGTATAGCTCTCGCGACCCGTGTCACTGAATGTATGTATAAAACGCGTAGATGTGTGTGCACTGGGCTGTGCTGCTGCTGTGAGTGCTGCTGCTGCCGCCGTTCCCCTCTCGCCCCCTGCTCCTCACCATCTATCTCGCGGCTGTAATTCCCCTCGTACGTGTACGTGTATGGAGAGCGCATTTTACGTGTCCCTGTATAGGTATACAGCTCCCTCCTTCCCTTGCTCATCCCTTGCTCCCCCTATCTTTCTCTTTTATATACATACATACGTATATATATGCAGGCATGTACACCTATAGGTAGGTGTAGTCTGACTGTACAGAGAGTACGAGGAGGTATAGAGAACCGAGAGAGCTGCCTGGCCATCATGGTAGTCAGTTTTCGGAGCAAGGTCAAACATGCGTGTACAGCGCGAGGTTCTGTAACCGAAAACTAGCAAAAATCAAAATCGTTCATACGAACTTTATTTTTAGACGTGAGGCGTTTTAAAGTTCAAAGTATGACTCCCGTTCTTTCCGATACTTGAATATTTGCGAACGTTGGCTATATAGTCTGAAAAATTCACGATGGAAAGAGCATTATGATGGAGAAAAGTATTATCCATGCTTTTACCCGAAGATGCCACATAAGGAAGGATGAAAATCATCTTGACTTTAGAAAATTCAAGTCTAACGTTTATGAAAGTTGAGCTAAATCGCATGCTTTAGAAAGGGACATAAACTCTTTTTAGAGAAAAGCAGGATGTCCATTAAGTTCCGCATAGAACACGCTTACAGAGAGAAACGTACTCTTCGATATTTGAAATGTATATTTCATTTGTGCAGAAAATGCATTCGAAAGTTTTATAACCAAAGAGTTTTAATAAACAACGAAATAGTAAAATTTGTTACAGGCCACAGATTGAATTAAAAGATTGAACCAGTTTTATTATGAGTTCTCATTTTGAATGAAATGTTAGAACAACATATCACGATTTGTTTAATGAATAACAAGTTGATGGTATCGTCAATTCAGTAGAAACTCGGTAGAAACAGGTTCTATTTCAAATTTTATTTTGGAAAGTTTCTGTCTCAAAGGTTCTGTGGCTAATTATAGGTTGAAAAAGGTTAAGCTTCAAAGTTTTGGTTGAGCATGGTTCTATATTAAATTTTTGGACCAAGGTTCTAATTCGCGAACACGTTTTTTTCTTGCAATGTAAACTACACTTAAATAAAGAATAAAATTCTTTCCACGAAAGAAAACCTTTTTGACCTGAAAATTTGAGATCAAACTTTTTTTACTGAACCGACGATATAATGTGAACTTAGACTATATAAAAAATGGAGGTAAACTTGGAATTTGGGCTGTTGACTCAGAAACTAAACTAGATAATGTATAAAATAAATATATTTCACAGAAGATGTCAAATCAGATTGTTAATTTAATCGAAACAGATATTGAATAGTTGAATAAAAGAACTGCTAACAAAGCTTTATCATATATGACGATGATTCTGGAAGTTCTGAAGATTGATACAAGCACAAATATTTTTTACAAACAAAGGAGTATTAAACAATTGGAAGTAATTTTTGAATCGTATGACACATTGATTTGAGAAGAGAAAAGAAACACACAACTGTATATAGGTAGTGTAGGTAATTGGCACGAGAGCCAGGGCGGTTCACTCGAGTGCACCCGCTCTCTCCAGCATGTGCACTCTTTCACTCGTGCCAAAATATAACGTACTTTTATTTTTAGAAATTATCTTTTTATTACGAACGCTGGCACGGTGTTGTTGAAAGACTTTAGGTGAATTCTTCTTATCGTACTGGATTTGTGCATCAAGCTACGCGTCGCACAAACACCTTCTACATTATTAACGACTGCGAGAAATTTTCATATTCAGAATCGTATTAAGAAAGTATGTTTTCGGACGAGCTTTAATTAGTAGTGCTGTAACGCAAACATTTCATTTGCTCATTCGAAAATCCTGATGCAGCACTTTACTACGAAACCGAAAAGTATTACATTATGCCCAGATACCTCATAATCGTAGATATTTAAAGATAAATAGACTGTATCTTTCGTTTTTTGCGTTCGATATATTGTTGTATTACAAATTTAGCATAACACTCGCATAATTTCGTAGCGATATTTCTGCAAAAAAAGAGTATAGCCTACATCAAGCAACAGCAGGACCAATGTCTCTATCGACTGGACTAGAGCTACTTCGAGCGCGCCTGCGTCCTCCTCGCCTCTCTCTCTCTCTCCTCTCTCCTCTTTCCCCTTATCGCCATTTATTCAATACCCCCACCCGATTCGGGAGCGCAGACGAAGTTGACGTCGCTATGCATCCCCCACTACCAGTACATTGATCTCTCTGCACCGCCAGTAGAGGAGGAGGAGAAGAAGAAGGAGAAGGAGAAGGAGAACGAGAAGGAGAACTTATATAGCTCTCGCGACCCGTGTCACTGAATGTGTACGTGCAATGTGGATGTGTGTGCACTGGGCTGTGCTCCCTTTTTCCCTCTCCTCTCTGTACCCCTTTTTCCCACCCGACGTGACCCCCCTTCCCGGCTCACCCCTGTACCCCTCACCTCTCGTGGCAACGCAGCTGTATAATTTCCCTCGCGCGTGTATACGTGTATGGAGAGCACATTTTATGTATCCGTGTATAGGTATAGCTCTCGTTCCCCTCGTTCCCTCTCTTTTATACACTCACATACACACACATTCTCTGGCCCTGTGCAGAGTACGAGGCAGAGACCCAAGCCGCCTGGCCGTCATGGCCTCGCTCGCCTCTCTCGACAAAAACATCCGTGAACGCTTTTATCTTCACGGATCCCGAGGAGAGCTTCGATCGCGAGTGCACGCCAATATACACTTTATACTCTATACTCTCTGCCTATCTCTCTCGCGCTCTCTCTCTCTCTCTCTCTCTCTCTCTCTCGTTCGTACAGTTGCTCTGTTCTGCTCTTCTTACGTGGACGTTGCCTTTTCCTGATTACTCTTTCAAAGGCTCGGTGCGTCCTTATCCGTTTTCCGTGTGCGCTTCGAAATATCCTTTTTCGCTTGAAAATCAACTCTCATTCAGGGTTGTATCAGAAAAGTTCCCTTACCAAACTGTATGCATGTACAATTACATTTCACGCGCGGTGTCGCCATGGTACCGCTTCCATTTTGTCGAGCGTCAAGCAGCCGCGTACCGGAGAAACAACATTTTTTGCTCGTACACATATATAATTACATATAACATTATCCATCAAAATTTCGTAACATTTACCAAAACGCTTCCTCTTGGATCATCCACTCGTTACCACGAGACAATTTCTAGATAAGAAGAGAAAAAAGAGAATACGCAGTCCAAGTGGCCATGCGCAATCCCCCGAAAGTGCGGAAGTGCGATGGCCGCGCGCGCGCTGCACTGCACAGACAGTTCTCGTTTACATTTTCCAATCTCGCGGCAAAGCCGCACGTAAAAAATTCGCAAATGGATTTTTAACCACGCGCGACAGCATCTCCCGGCCCCATGTTATCCACATATCTCTCGCACCGTGTTTTTCTTTCTTTCGGCCGGGATTTCGTTCGCTTCCCAACTGTAGCCTACCCACACATGTGAACGTACACCAGCGAATCTCTCTCTCGTTGCCACATAATAGTATAGAGGTCCGATCGAAATGTTTTCACGTGAGTGGAAGAGAGAAATGTCCCCCGGGCTCCGGCCTCGCGAGCAGTGGTACAAAACCACGTTTTCGTTTCTTCTCAGGCCCCCCCTATCTGTACACGCGCGGCTTCTATATCCTTTTCCCGCGTTTTTTTACATCTCTCGGCGGGGCCCACAGAGCCAGGCCACGCCACGTATATGCCAAGCTTTTCAATTTCTGTTCTCTTCGACCGTCGGCTCAGTTTTTTTTTATTTCAACCGTCTAACCGAGCTTCTATTGCTCTCTACGTGTATATATACCATTCCAGACGTTGCGGTTGGAGGTCTTTTTTGGCGGAGACTATATATTTTAGGTTGCGGTCTATCTTCTATTTCTGGGCGTTTCTTCAAAGACTATAGAGGATATATTTAAATTCAGCCGATAGGAAAAAATGAATTAGAACGTTAGCGTAGGCAGGGAAAAACCCATTTCGGAGCAGAAAACACATAGATCCAAGTGCAACTCCTAATATTTTTCTAGCTAGCGCCCATATCGCCCGCGACAATCGTATCAGGCCAACGATATATATTCGCTCTGTCGAAAAGAGTGCCCATGTCTCAAAGTCGACGATTTGTTTTTTAGCCTCGCTCCAAATGGTTCCAGCTCCGAAATATGTCTCGAATGATTTACGTGCGAGCTGCGATCTTCTCACTCTCTCGTTTGGGAAACATTGGCACTGAATCAGTCGAACAAGACGTATATACGTATGCGGTGATGGTAACACGTACATAGCGCTAGATCAGCGATCTCGTGCGAGTCCCAGGTCTTATTATTCCTTCGGCCCTGGAGAGAGTGAGAGGCAGAGGGATAAGCGGCTGCAGGGTTATAACTCAACGCTGCGCACCGACGAAAAGTCGGGGCTTCCGAAATGTATAATAAAAGGGAGCGCGCGTATGTAGCTATACCTATACGTAGGCCCGCGGGCGGCTAAACCGGACGATTACGAAAGCAAAAACTTATAGGGGGAAAAGGAATGGGAGAGAGGAAGAGAGAGAGAGAGAGAGAAAGAAGGAGAAAAAAAAGGAAAGAAGAAGAGTAGAGGAAGCAGAAGAGCGAGTCGAGGAATCGATATGGAAGTTGGGTTCGATGAAAAATGGCCCATATCTCTTTCACGCGCATACAGTGCTTATCGGCCAGCCTGGCGGAGCTGCGCTTTCTCGACGACTATATACTTATACTGTAGCAGCTCTCGCCTCGGCTTCCTCGATCGTCTTACGTCGAAATCCCAACGGTCTACCGAATGGTCGTTGGCTGGCTGCTGTTGCCGCTGCCGCCGCCGTCGCCGCCGCCGCTACAACACTGCACCGAGCGACGTTGCCAAGTTTCTCTACAACTCGCGCTTCTTCCTCTCTTTCTCGTGCACGGCTGGAGCAGCGGCATCGGCGAACGTAGCACGCGAATACGAACGAACACGGCTCAGCTTCGCCTGCGGGCCAAACCTTGGCAAAAGAGAGAGAGATAGAGAGAGAGAGAGAGATTCGCTTGATTCTGCCTGCTGCTGCTGCTGCTGCTGCTGCTGCTCGCTTGTCTCTTTGAACACAGCCCCACGCGCGCTTATGTATCTGCTCGATGTATGCGTATACGTATAGCGGGAGGTATATGTATAAAAAGATTTTATATTACGAGTGTCTGACCACACGCCGCGCGCACGTTTTGCCCTGTGCGCTATACATGCAGACTTCTCTCTTTCCTCTATATGAAATTGTATAGTTATACAGGTTGCTCGCGGGAAGAGCAGCTCAGCTCGTTCCCTTTTTTTCTCCATATAACCAAAGGGGGGCACGAGCAGCGGATACATGCGAATATCTCGCTCCGCGAATCTTCCTCTCTTCGTGCGCGTGTTCTCTTCTCGGCTTCTCTCTCTCTCTCTCTCTCTCTCTTTGTAACATCTCTCGCGAGGAAAAATAAAGCGGAAATATTATCGCGCGGAAAAATGAGATTGCCTTATATATATCACGGCCACTTGCTGCTATATACAAACAGCCATTGTGCCCGCGCGAGGCTCTTCGACTTTATACGTACTCTGCCTCTGCTGGCCCTTTCTCCGAGCGCGCTTGTATATTTCGACTCATTCAATATCGTTCGCGCTCGTACACAGGCCTTTTATTGTGGAACCTGCGTTCGCTTGTGAGATTGGGTTATTGAGGAAACTTCCGATAAGCGCGGCATCGAGCTTAATCAGTCGAGTGTACAAAATATGTTTTGTAAAATTCCGCCTCTATGACTAGGCATGGCAAGAAACTATATGAATACTGTTGAAATCTATTACTGGTTTTGGTATTGATTAGCTTTCATATTATTAATATTGGTTTGTCTTCGTTCAACCGGCAAAGTTCTTTACCAATTCTGTCAGTCAATTAGAAATAAGCCACTGCATTTGACCAACGCAGTTTTTATACACTGCATTAGAGATTATTTCATTTTTTAGCGTCACTTTTTCAGATTTTATACAGACTGTACACGAGATACGAATATTGGATATAAATATGAAATGTGAGCGTTTGCCAATAGATTGCCTTGAACTTAAATGAAAAGATTTACAAAGCTCTCATTAACTCTGCCTAAAATGCTATTGAGCGTTAATGGTATATGAAGTGCTAAATCGTGCTAACTTTGGCGTACGTAATTGACTCTTATCGCAGATTAATAAAAGCCTGTGACGTAAATGGTCGTTCGATCTACAGCAGAGAGAATACGATCGCAGTTGCCAAAATACACGCGGAGAATCCATCAATCTCGGCCAGGACATTAAACCCATCAATTTTGAAAAAAAAAAAAGAGACAGAAAAAACATAGCAGCAGCAAAGAATCAGATTCGAGCACGAGAGATTAGTAACGGTCGTTTCAAAATACAGTAATCGCCGAGTAATGACAGAATTAAAATAAATCAAGTTTTGCGTGCGCCAACTCGTCGCCGTCGTCGTCGTCGTACCTAGTCGCTCTCTTCGACATTGCAATCTCGGCCATTAACTTTGAAAGAGAAACGTAGCGTTCATATATATATATATATATATATATATGCACGCCTATGATTTATGCGCCGCCGCTTTCAAGAATCTGCAAATCATTCGCTGGGCAAATACGTACAATGCGTACAAAGACGACGTAACAGCGCACATAACGAGAATAAGAGAGAGAGAGAGAGAGAAGGAATATGGGAGACCTTAATAAATCTTCATTAAACCGGCTAGTGCAGCGATTGTTTCTGCGAGTATAATATAAGCCGAGGCTCAATCCTATATCGCCACTTACATCGCAAAATTTCTCGATAATAAAATAAATGTATGTGTGTGTGTATGTGTGTGTGATGGTGCAGTCCTCAACCCTACAAGAATGTGAAATATTCATCGCATTGCCCGCGAATAGTCTTGTACCATATGTATATAATGATGGACCGAACGAAAGGGGATTGAGAGAGAAAAATGCGCTGATCAACGCTCGTTTTACTACATAATATGCGCGCGTGCATACTGTACTTACACGGCAAGTTGAATCTCTGTCGAAGAAATTATTGAATTGCGGCTCGCGGTGCAGTTATTCAGGACGATGAGAGAGAGAGAGAGAGAGAGAGAGAGAGAGAGAGAGAGAGAGACTCGTGTACATGTGTATGTGTGTCCTTCGATAAAATTGCCGTGGAAATGGCCGAGCGCGGCTTGATTGAATGAGGCTGTCGCACTCGTTACGTTTTCCATATGGCATACCCGCTCGCTCTTGCGCGCACACACACGCACACACACACACACACACACACACACACACACACATATGTATAAAAGTTCATATATATTTATATGTACACGGCCAGACGAGCGAGAGAGAGAATCGGTGTATACGTCTATAACACACGTACACACACACGCATACACACGAGCAAAACGAATCGATATCGCGAGCTTCCAAGTCAAATAAGAAATTCTAGGCTACTATCCAGTGGTGGTACTCTGCTGCTGCTTCTGCTTCTGCTTCTGCTGCTGCTGCTTCTATATGTACTTTGCGCTCTCGTTCGATTTAATGACTCAATGGCACGACACACGCCGTGCCGTAATAACCCATGAATTTTTCAGTGTACCCAGGCCTGCTTGTCTTTGTCGATTCCCTCCTATACCTTCCTTTTTTTCTTTGTATGCGTGCTGATGTGCACTTATATACGTGCGCTCGTCGTGTACGTATAAGGGAGTTTGCGATTTTCTGCGTCACAGGGAAAAAGGGGGAATCGCATGCGAAATTATGACTGGGCGAGAGAGAGAGAGAGAGAGAGACAAAACAAAGCTGTTTGTTCTACGCCTTTATGACAGAGGCAATCGAGGGTAGAGACTAAGTAAATATAGATTCTGCGATAGCACGTCGCACTTACGCTGATTGCTTTTTTTTTTTCTTACAAACGAGGCTTTTTTGCCTTCCGAATATAAATCTTCGTTATGTTTAATGGCGATTTCGTTCTCGATTTGAAAAATTGATGTTTAATTGGGAAGGCTTGTTTCCCAGGAAGTTAAAAATGTTAAAACTTGACTGATTTCAATTTAATCGCGTGTATCAAAAGTTCCTCACGTTTGGTTGTGCACCAGTATATTTATATATACTCCATGCAAACTAGAAAGAAAAGACAATAATTTAGCGTATTTTATTTAAATTTTTTCACCGCACACCGACAACAACATCCCCTTACATACTATATTTATTACACAATACGTTGGATAGACCTAATGTCGAGATCTCAGCGGTCGAACTACCCAATACCCACATATAATATACGTAGATATAGATTTGTCGGCGAGTAAGCGTGCAGTAACTAACGAAGGTGGTTGTCATTTTTTCTTTCGGCAGGTATGGACGCGTGCAGAGCGTCAAGTTGCTGCCACGGGGCGAGGAGTGTCCCGTGGACGGCGGTGGCTCGGGCGGCTCCCTATGCGAGGGCAGCGAGGCAGGCTCGGGCAGCGGCAGCGGCTCCGGCGGATCGACCAGCCAGGGCGCCTCGGCCACGGTCGCCTTCATGGACATCAAGTCCGCGGCTAAGGCACACGCGACCGAGCACACCCTCGACGAGCGGGCCCTCACCACTCAGTACTACGAGCCTCAGCATCTCCAGCACAGGTTTCCCTCTCACGGGTAAGCTATAGCTCAATGCACATGTGTAAGCTCTCTTCTTCTTCTACCTCTTCTTCTTCTTTTTAGTTTGCTCTGTAGTTTTTCATACGCCATCTTGTTGTGCCTATACCTGTAGCATATAGCGAGCGTGTGACCTATCGAGAGAAACGCGAGCACGTAGACTGCAGGCGCGCGCTATCGGCTGCGCTGGTGCGGTCAAGTCCACGCACGTAGAGGTATGAGTCACGTTGCAGGCCCGAGTCGCGGGCCGCGATGCGTCGCCGCGAGGAATGGATTCGAGCGCGACAAAGAGAGAGGACGGAAGTGCGCGCCTTCCTCCTATAAGTATTCGCGCGGGACGCCGACGACGCCGCCCAAATGTAATACTTCCCATGCGCATAATGTATATACGGTCTGCGACTCCATTATACGTACATATTAGATACGCTTTGCACATACTCACACTGTCGCTTATTGCCACTAATCTTATATATCTTTCCCATTTGCTGGGTGCACATCACTTGTCTGTTTCCACTCTGTCTGCGTTGCGCTCGTCTGTCACCGAAGAGCATCATCGAGCACCACATCGGGGATATATATCCTATCGCAATTCGCAGGAGTATGTATGGCAATATCTGCGGTGGGCGGTACACCGTTTCTCGCTCTGTGCCACGTGCAGAGTATCTTTCTCTCTCCTGCGTGGGCACGACGAATATGTGGCTGACGATACGGCAGTGTAGTGTCTGTGCAGTGCTCTCGTTAATTTGGGGCTGAAAAAGCCAAAAAAATCACGGAGAATCGCAGTGAAAGAAAAAAATTCAAGTGACGAGCGCTCCGAGCTCGGAGTGTTGATCGCCAATGATGTACCAGTGTGCCGGTTGACGAGGAGCTTAGTGCCGTACGGAGGACGATCGTGAAGACTGTGCCCCGTTGTGTGAGTGTGCCTAGTTGGGGAGAGGCCGATCGCCGAGAGAGAGAGAGAGAGAGAGAGAGAGGAAAGAGAGAGAGAGACAGGAGAATCGTATAAAGCGAGACGAGCAGCGCAAACGGTAAGCACACGCAGGCATCTGGTGAAATTTCTGTCTTTTTGCTGTATATAGGCTTATCTTTCTCTGTCGCTACCGACACGTAGACCGTATATATGCGTATAATTAGCTCGTCTATCGCGCAAATACCTTGGACTGTTCTATTATCCTATACGAGGAATTTTCATTGTTTGTTGTTACGTGCGCCACTGCTCTTTTTTTTAATTCTTTCCTTTCGTTCGGGGAATTCTCAAAAAAAAAAAGAGACTTATACACCGGCTGCGGCCTTATCGGGAAAACAATCGTATACGCCGAACGCTTATCGCGCATATATATATAATGCTCTTCAGCAGGTGTTTTTTTACGTAACGCACGAGCTGCGTATATATAATTAAACATGCGATTGTTATTATCGGGATGGCCAATCGCTCGGATATGCGTCACGTGAGAAACTTGATTATCATCTCATCGCGCGGCTTTTTTTGCCAACGAAACTTTCCGTTTTCGCGACTAGTCCCTTATACACATCCACAAACCCTTCTTTTTTTTCTCACACTTTGGGCTTACGCTTGCGATCGCCAGTCCAATCAGACATTTGGGAGGTAATGAAGTAGGCGGCCGTCGGAAGTGCATGCATAAATTTTAACGCTCACGCCGCCCCTCCACCGAACGAAACGTTAAAAGGAATGGCTTTATCGCTCGGCTGGAGATAAGAAATCCTGTAACGGCACTTCTTTCCTTTTCCTCCTCCTTTCTTTTTTCCTTCTTTCCTTCTTTTCCTTCTTCTTCTTCTTCTTTTTTAAGGGGACGTTATATTGTAACGCGCAATAAAGAAACTTTACTTTTTTTCTTACGTATAATAATTCAAATGATATCTGGGTCACATTCAAATATAAAGCCATCTTAGATGACGAAGAAAATTTATATAGGCGAAACAAACGCGCGGCTCGCTCCGTTATTCCAGCTAAAAGTTCCATTCTCTACTCTGTTCCTTTTTTCGTACGACTGTAAAACGTTCGTAAAGATTTTGACGTTGACTTTCAATACAGTGCATTTTTATACACAATGGTAACAATTAAACAATTCTTTTTTGCACGACTCGTATCGTTTAATTTACGAGATATATAGCTGAAATGAAATTTGATAACGCTTGCAATTTGGCGTTTTAAAGCAGTCGAGCGAATTTTCAAAGAAAAAAATTGCGTTCGCAGCAGCTCCGCGGCTGATTGCACCTGCGCGAAATGCAAAACTCGTGTACACGCTCCGCGTCGAGTTAATCGCAATCGGTAATTGCAAACACTCGACCGATCGATTCCCCCGCGCCACCAGCGCAAATAAGAATTTTCACGTCTCGTTGGACACCTCGTGGCAGATATAGGTACACGTTACACGTACCATTCGCGAAGCGGAGAAGCCCGACGAACCAAAAATTTATTTCTCCAGCTAAGCGAAAAAGTGCTCGCGGGCGTTTTCGAGTATATCGGCTCGCGTGTATACAAATGCCGGCTTGTGTATGACACGTATAGGACGATGACGCGGGTTCTCGACTGTTACGTGCATGAACGCGCGGGAAAAACAACGCGACGTGTCGTATATAGGGAGAGTTATAGCGGCCGAGAGCGACGTTGCCGCCGCGCACTTTTTAATTATCGAGCGCGCACAGTGAGATTAGTTTGGCTTTCTGCGTACGTGTGTTTGCGTGCGATGTATATTCGGTGTATTGGGCGCATGCGCGATGACTCGCTCCCACGTGTCTCTCTTCCCAAAGCCGATATCTAATCGCGCGGCTGCCGTTGCTGCTGCTGCTGCTGCCGCTGCTCGAGTGTAAAATGCACGCGGCAAATATCGCGGGCTCCTCGTCTTTTTTTTGCGTCGCGAATTTCCCTGGACTTGTGTATCTAAAACAGCGTTTTTTAAGCAATTTCTGCGAATCGTTTCTCTTCTCGACGAGAGAACGAAATTTTTTTTTAATAGCACATACTAGCGACATTTTTTCCCGATTCTTCGAACCATTCTAAACTGAATTTAGCTAGGATCGAGGTTTATTGAGGGGTATGTTCTTATAATTCTTTCAAAACCTCGATGTTTTAAACTCAAACAAAATCTTGCAATGTGCTCCTTAAAATTTTGCGCAAAATTAATGAATTTTTCGATTTCATTCATTATAGAAGCCGGAATATCGCTTAACATTCACTACGCGAGTTTTCTTCTGTGACACATGCTGACACGAGATGGAATGTGGAGAATGATAATAAGGATTTTTTCTTTAATATTGATTGTTTCATTGTTAATATTGTAAATATGAAGTGTAATTGATACGGTATAACATATTAAATATATTGTCGTGCTTGAGTTATTAAACTTGGACAATTATTTTCAATTCTCGTAATACCGCAAGAACTTTTGCTTTGCTTGATAAATCATTGAATATTCCATATAACAGCTGCAATCGGTGATTATTAGTATACAAACGATAATGATATTTACAATCTAAAAGAAAATTTATAATTCTGCAAGAGGCAGTCTATTTTCATATAATTGTACGACAACAATTATAATAATTATGAAAAGGTCAGTTGTTTTTATGCATAATAGTATTTTATTTTCGAAAAAATTTTAAAAATTGACCAAGCTCAATTTTCAATTATTGTGAAATATACTTTTTTACGCAAATTTTTAAATGGACTTCTCTTCAAAATATAGCTTACATAATTTATAAGTATTTTAAATTATAATTTAAACGAAATTCCTCTAGTAAATGTACTTACATCGGAAAAGACAGATATGAAGTCTATAATATTTAATATCCATAATTATATTACAAAAATCTTACATTTTATAACTATGAAATTATATAACATTACCTTCATCATTGTATAAATTCTAAGATTTATCTGTACAGAAATCTAAATGTAAAAAATTCCAGAATCTTTCTTAGGTAATTGGTCAAATTCCATCAAATGAGGTTAGATAAAATCGATTAAAAACGTATCGTTATTTTTACATGATTGTGGTGTAATGGCGATATAAGTATTGAAATTTCGCACGTCTATTTATTTTTTCACGATTTGGAATCGGTCTCCAAATTGCTACCTGCCCAGGTTTCGTCACTTGTTCAAAATATCCATTCGCGTATTCGGGATATTTCGACGTCAATCAGCCTTCGAGTCGCAGTCGCAAGAAGCTTCCATGACGCATACGATGCCTTAATTAATGCCATTTGGTTAAAATCATTAAAAGTATAGACTACGTCAGACTCATGGCTTTTACCAATTTTACAATACAAAATAAATACTCAGTAAATTTCGATTTTGTTCAAATTCTTTATCTGGAACAAATAATTCTATTTGTGGTTCGCAAAGATCCAAATCTATAGTAGCAATTTTATGCCGGTGTAAATGGAGTGTTTGACGTTAAATATTATATGAACACGTTGCGCAACGCTTTACGTAATTTATGTATACAATGGATTATGTACATTGAAGAATTTTCTTGAAATTTAAAAATAAACGTTCACTCGAATACTTCTCAACTCGTAATTTAGCTCAAACTTATTTATTAAACATGTAAATTCTCAGTAATTTAGAGTAAATACTTAAGGTTGTATACAAATTGTGTAAAGTTTGCGTTTAAAATTGAGTAGATCTCCAGACGTGCAATAATTTTCAAATTCAACAGCGAAACTCGTAAAGATTGCAGAAATGGTCAAATCGCGGCTACAATAATTACCTATCAAGTAAATTTACAACCCAACCTCAAAATGATGATATAAAAACACGTTTTTTCTTTCATATCCTCAAGGCGATTCGCATCTAATAGGCAGATCCAGAGATACAAATCAGGCATCGTCATCGAAGCTTAATGATACATTTTACAATCGCGAAGCGATCTATACGCATCGATATTATACCGATCGCTCCTCTATACAATCTATACAGCATACGTGTAAGCTCGTTATCGTTCTCTCGCGTGCTTGCCCCAGAGAAGATGAGAAAGTATCCGTGATCGCGATGATAAATTTCATCTCTTCCACACAGTCGCTGTGGCACTTTATTTTTTTATCTCTCTTCCTCCCGACCCTCCCGACCATCCCGCACACATCCTCGATTATAACGGCTGGTACAGGTCATTACTTGGCTCTGCGTGGAAAATGCGATTGTACCTTATACATACACGACGACCCCGAAGTTCTCGTAAATCACGCGCACGCCGCACGAGTAATGGGAAGGAAATGACGGCGAAGATGCTTCGCGCGATATCGGGATTTAGCTCGATCGTGGGGAAAAAAAACAAGAACGTTTACAACGCTTGCCGAGGAAAAATCCCGAGAATCGCGGGACGATCGCGTGTGCGGTGCGTTTTCCTGCACAACGCGACTAAAGCGTTGATTTCAAATCGAATTCTCGGTACATTCCTGGAAGCGCTGTACACGTAATCTTCCTCTCTCTCTCTCTCTCTCTCTCTCTCTCTCTGTCCCTCGATCCTTACGGCTTTAATGACTTTTTAAATAAGCATCGGTGGTGTGCATACGCGAGCGCGAACTTTACGTAACGCGAGACGCACCGATTGATAAATAAGAATATCGTACGATCCGAGGAAAATGCCTGCTTGCTTGGTTAATGCGCTAATTTTAGATCGCGGCCAGTCTCTCTACAATAATTTTGCATAAAAGTATAGAGTTTAATTACGCGTAGTATTTTGTGGGCTGTGTTTGTCGAGCGCGAACAAACACATTTAGCTGGCTGCCGAATCGGCGATCGATAAAGACCGCCGAGGCAGAACTAAGACTCCTAATCTATATAAGAGATTCACAAAGTATATGTATATAACCAATCGTACATGAAACATTTAGGCTCGCGTTCACAGTCACGCGTAAATTATATTAGGAATCGACCATCGGCTTATCGATTTTTCTCTCCATTTTCCCGCTAGAACTGTCATCCCGATCGGTCTCTCTCCTCGGCGTCATCCATTTTCGGAAGAATATAAGCGCGCGACCGAACGCTGGCATCGCTGCCGTCGCCGCCGTCATTACGTAAGCGAGAGAACCGTTAATGAGGTCGCAACAAGACGCTAGTGCGCGCGCGAGAGAGCGAGAGAGAGAGAGAGAGAGAGAGCAGTCGAAGGTCTCGAGCGCGAGCACAGCTCTGCCGATAAGCGATATCGCCCAGTACATCTGAGAGAGAGAGAGAGAGAGAGAGAGAGAGAGAGATGGGGACATATTGCGAGCGTTGCAAAAGCATCGTTGAGTGGCTACATAATACACTCGTGCGCAGCGGTTGCCTTGGTTCGAATATATATTGCGAATGACTCCGTAACCGTTGGCTGCGAGCTCATCTCTACTGAATCGTTCTTCTTCTTTTTTTTTTTTTGTATAAAAATAATTATTGGTCGGATGTGATTTTTTTTTATTCGAAGCGAGGGTTTTTCGATTATTCAGCAGAAATTTAATAGCAATTGGTAGTTCGTAAGTTATTCGTTAAAACGACGATGTCGAGTCGGGACTTAATGTAAAGCTTCGTTGCTCGGTCGTTTGTTTCGTATGTTTTTAACTCGACGTTATCGTAGGAAAAGATGGAATGTAATGGTAGGTGATGCGTGTTTGTGAAAATGTGACGTGATAACGCGTCGATGGCGCATTATCTATTAATACGTACACCCGTTATGTCTTTTCGCTCGAATTCAAAGCTTATATAGATCAGACCCATTACTGAGCATTATACTAACGATTAAACCAAATCTATAAATAAAATATTACATTATGGCCAAGAAAATGGCACGTACGATCTTCGCTTATACGACTACAGCGTTCGTAATCCACATTATTAATGATATCTCGGTGTTATCGCGGTTTGCAAAAGCTCGAAAATGTCGCGTTGAAATTCGCTGCAAAAAAAGCGAGTCAGAACAGTCCGAATAATTAGTTTTTTCCTCGATTAGCCGCGGGTGTACATGAGAGAGCTGATGCTGTCGAGGCGCGGCACGCACGAGCCTGGCGTCCACAAAAACAACGCACTCGTCGCTAAAATTAACGCGAGTTTAACGCAATTTCCATACTCGTATATATTTAGTCCCTCTCGCCTCGCGCGTCGCGTCTCTCTGCCACGGCGCGGCGCACACAGGCTTCAATCAAAGGCGCGGTCGGTCGCGCGCAAGAGGGAGCGAGGCTGCGCAGAGGGCTCGAGGGCGAAGGAAATGCAATTCGCCGCGGGGAAAGTAGCTTTTTTTCGCGCTCTCGAGGGAAAAACGGCTCTCCCTTTAAAGCGTCTCGTCGCACTCGCTTCCGCCCCAACAGCAGCAGCAACAGCAGTACAGCGGAATATGCAGCGCCGAAAAAGCAGCTCTCTCTCTCTTTCTCTCTCGTCGGTCCGTGTAGAGTGCGGTTGCGACCGAGGCTCTCGAGGCACTCGAGGGAGGAAAAAAGCAGCAGCAGCGGCTCCGGTAGCACGTGTGACATGCCGAGCGCAGAGCTCTGTATACCTACACACGGAGTGAGAGAGAAAAAGGGGGACACTTTGGGGGTTTGAGCCGCGCGCCACCCTCGCTCGCATTGTTGACGCGAGGATCTCCGCTCACGTGGGGCTTTCTCTCCTCGTGCGTGTCTGGATGGGCCGCCGTCGCTGTCGCATATGCCACGCCGAGTCATTGTCGCACGCGCCAAGGGGGACGACGCACTAGTATGCGTGTGCGCATGTGTGTGGGTTTGCGCGTGTCTCGCGGCCGCGCCAAGACCGATAATATAAAGGGAGTGGCCGAGTGGAGGAGGACTCTGCGCACGCACACCGGAGAGAGAGAGAGAGAGAGAGAGAGAGCGCTAATAACTCACGTATGCAAGCCGTGTGGTACAGGGGTGGAAAATCCGCACGTGGATGTGTGTGTGTGTATGAAACAGTCGTGCGCGCGTGCCTCCAAACCCCGTGTCCTCTTTCCTCGCCCAAGCTACTTGTCCTCCTCTACGTTGTCCATCTCGCCTCCTTCAGCTCTTTCTTATTCTACTTCTTCCTCTACTTCTTCAAAGAGGACACGACTGCCAGAGAAAGAGAGAGAGATAGGGAGAGAGTTCATTAAGCTTTCCGTGCATTATACGCCCTGCAACGAGGAACGAGGGCATTTTGTGCGGGCGCGCGTGTGTGTGGTTTCTTTTTTACCTCGATTATTTTGCCCGGGTGTGTGTATATGTAGAGACGCGAATTACGCTTTTAGCGAGCGAAAAATCCATTAAAATTACCATAGTCTTCGGTGCTGCGGTGCAGGCTGGTCTTTTTCCTCTTTTAAATCCCCGCCTGAAATATCAAGCCTATTTTTGCACGCGCGTATACCCATTTTTCGCGAGCATATTATTTCATGGAACGGCTAATTTAGCTGGGAATTTTTTAAAAGATCAACTGAATATATGCGTGAAACAATTTTTTTTATCGAATTATTTACTTAATTTTAGAGAATTATGGAAAACTATTAAAATATAAAAAGAATTTGCTTATGAAAGCGCGCATTTGATGATAGATTATGCAAAAATCGCTTCTAGAATTTTTTTGAATCTGAAATTCACGCTAGCTGTAAATTTATTAATATCCCACCGTGGAAAATATACATTGTATTCGACAGTCGCAAACAAGGTATCGCTATTCACTGCGCAAATGATAAATCCTTAGAAAAAGGTCGCGGCAGATTTATTATGAAAACCACGTGCGTTCGTTATCTCGGAATGCACTTTCCAGGATTCTCTCGAAAACACGGAAAGTTTTTTGAAAAGCGAGGAGAAAGGACGCAGTATACATATACGCAGGGAGAGAAAGGGCGAAAGCAGCAACCGTGAGCCTCGGTAATGGCGGGAGTCGGTAAGAGCTTCTGCACGAGCATAAATTGCAGTCCTGGTCTCTCTTTCTCTCGTTCGAGTGTCGCTCTCTCTCTGTGATCCGCGACCTCGCGCTAACTCTTCACCATCTCCTCCCCGTCCTCATCTCCACGTTATATATGGATTCTTTTACTTCAGGGCGTACTTTTGGCCGCGGCTCAAAACTTAGCCGGATAAATGCAATAATGATCGTTTAGACGAATTTTATGTTTTTCATGATTTCTCTCGATAGTGTCACATTGCAATTTACTGCTTATTTTATCAAATTAATCTTAAGTATCTGCACCAGATAATATGCATATATATATCAATCGATGTAAAGTTTGCATTCAGGAAAATATTTTTTAGTCTTTCTATTTATTGTTATACGTATTTGATTAAAACTTAGTTAAATTATTGCCGGTTGTAACACACAAAGAAATGTTAAGAAAAAATAGTTATTTTTTATGCAAATGCACAAAGCAGAGGTTTCTGGCATGTGAGCAATTTGTCGCTCTATTTTGCGCACACGTATCAAATCTTATTTTTTTTAACTGAGTGAACAAAACTCGACTTTTCGTGTTAGTTTTCTTGTAGTTTCTGTAAACCATAGAATTCAGGCGCTTTCAGCAGAAGTGAGCAAAACTCAGCAAATGATTTGTACACTCCAGCTGAGAGTGCCCGAAATTAGGTAAAAAAAGTAAATTTAAATTAAATATAAGATATAAGCAATAAATTAAAATTTTTTTTCTACACTCCAACGAAGCAAATTTCCTAGTTGTATAATCTATGATCAGTTACGATTTTTTTTTCTTAATTACTTATGACGAATTTTTGGATTTGAAACCATATATAATCATTGTGTCATTTCGGTGGAAACAGATTCTATCACAACTTTTTATATCAAAAAGGTTTTTACATTTTCAGGTTAAAAAGGTTATAGCTCGTGAAGAAGTTTTCTTCTTTCAGCTTTAAGGTGGTTCTTTCCAAATTCCTTAGCGAATCGAGAGTGTAAAATAAAGATTGGGAAATTGTTGTTCGATTTGGACAATTTTTTTATATATTTTAGGATAGTTTTAGTTGACATTAGTATCAAAATAATGTTTAATTAATATCAATATTGCATGCACGTAACAATGACTTACGTATTTGTGCGAAAGACTTGATCAAACTAGATGTTCTCGTTTTTTCTACAATAAATATCTTTTTAATTAGTTCAGTTACGTCCAGTTTTTATTCAACCAGTATAAAGTACAAATATTCTGTTTTCATACCCTATTTTTACAGTATTTTCTGAAATGTTTTTATTAAGTAACTTGTTAATAATAGTGAACATAATATTGTGATATTTCGCGACTGCATGTAATGCAAAACAAAGGAACTTTAAGTAATTTTTTTCAAAAAATTTATTAGGTAAACGTGGAAGGATAAAGTTCTATTGTATTGTTTGAACTTTATAGAATCAGATATAATTTTTTTCCTAATGATACCTAGTATTTTGATTTTATTAAGAACCACCTTATTAAGTTAGTAGAAATTACATAAATATGAAATTTTTTTGAAAAAGTAGGATCCCAACCCTGGCCCCTATTGCAATTGCAAGGAAAACCTACGAAATATGCACTATCATTCAGTGCAAAAATTCGTTTATTGAAAATAAAATTAATCTTTATACTTGATGAAGATGTTTAAACAAAGACCGAGTTAATCGTACTCTATAATTAATACATATAAGTAGAAACAGACGAGTATACAAAGACCTGATTTACTATCAATTTTTTAAAAATTTTTTCGTCATGTGAGAGAGTTAAACTGTTTTAAATTTAAATTGACTTTGAGCATTTCCGCTAAAGACTTCATTTTATTCTGATCTCATTGGGGTCCTCCTTTTGTGTTAATACCTTGTAGTCTAAACTACACTTTAGGGGAAAAAGTTAAAAGCTCTTTGGTATCCTTAAGAGCAGGAATTAATTTCCATGAACGGAGAAAATGTGTTTGCGAAGCAGAACCTTTTCCAAAGTGAAAATTTGATATAGAACCTTTCTGACCTGAAAAATTGCGATAAAACCTTTTTGACCTAAAAAGTTATGGTAAAACCATCTCCAAACTGAGACAGAATCGTTTAACACCGAACTGACGATATATAATGGTCTAATATGCTTGTTTTTTTTTCCAGGATTTATAAATATTAAAGCAAAGAATACACCAGAAAATTAAATGGTCTAGGTGATTGTATAGCTGTATGGTTTAACAATTAATAATATTTATATTGAAAAGAAACACTCTCAACTTCGTTAACGTAAAAGTATACGCTAGTTGCAAATGTATGTCACACAAATACGAGTTGGCTCTGAGTTACTCGTTTAAAAAAGATTACAATGCTCTTTTATGTCTCGATATCGATCAATTTGACACAGAAAAACAGAAAAAATGATGTTTGAAAATGGCAAAGAAAAAGTTAATGAGAATAGCTAGAGGGTGATTTTGTGAAAGTTCAGATGAATTGGAATAAGCGTCAACAGTGAAACTTCATTGTAATCGGGAATGAAAGCAGGGTTTCAAATAGCGTATAATGTTTACGGCTTTGAAAACCGAGGAATCGCTTCATTTCGTTGTCCTGACACGTCACATCTTCGATAAGGTCATAGAACCTAGACCTATAATCTACTCCCTACAAAATGCTAAGCTCTTTATTGAACAGCTCGTATTCTTTGGATCGAATAATGAGGATTCAACATATGTTTCGTTGCTCTCAATATTACTGGGGTCCAATAATTCTTTTTCATATCTTGAATGATCAACGCAACATGTATACCTCTATTCGCCTTCTGTCGTTGAAACGAGTTTACGGTTACTTTCAAATTTATATACATTTCGCAATACCATAGAGGTAAAGGAACTTTAATTTTGAAATGTCGCTCGATAGGTATGAAAACTTTTATAAGTCGTATTGCAAAATACTCTGCAATTATCTTGAGATTTAGTTACAATTACAGTGGGATTCGGTTTTTATTCCTGAACAATTGCGTCGAACATTTTGATTTAATCAGTCTTTTTGTAAATTACAATCGTCAGATGGGCGATAAGTGCGATTGGTACTTTCAAATGTCGTATATTGAGTGTAGCTTATCTGATTTTACAATTAGTTCATAAATTATTGGCCAATAATCATCTTGTTTTCACTTGAGTAACATGACTACTATGTTTTACGTAATTACCAATTTAATTTGCAGAACAATACAATTATTTAACACAAAGGTCAAGTGCCAAATTGACTAGATGACAGTAAAGTTCCTTTTTCACAACAATATTCCTTTATTCTAGCGCCTTTTTTCGCAAATGTCACTCGAGAAAAGAATCCAGAAAAGGCGCTGCTCAGCAGTTTTGGCATTAGTTAACAACGAATCCAGTCATCGCGTCGATTTCTGCGAAGGCGATCGCTCCGCGGTCAGCTCCTCTTCGTTCATCAAGAATCAAGGTGACAACGAGTTCCGTCGAGGTTGAGCTCTCGGCGGGTTTCATCCCAAGGCCACCAGGACTTTTTTTCCTCTTGTCTCTCTCTCTCTCTCTCTCTCTCTCGCGCGCGCTCTCTCTCTCTCACACACACACTCTTCTCGCTGCGGCAATCACGACTTGGGGAACTCGAGGAAACGCTTCGACGCTTTCACGAGATCATCGTGAGTTGCGACGCGGCACAATCGATGACTGTGTATATGAAATCTCTCGTTTTGAAGAAAGTTTTCTGTGTCGGAAGGTTCTTTATCTAAAATTAATGCGATGCTTTTACGCAGGAGACGCGTGACCTTAACATATTGCGTTATTGTCGAAATTCGACCCTATATATACTTGTTTACTATTTATGCGCGCCGAATTTCCAGGAATCAAGCGTTTAAGCTGTTTACTTGTCATTACCGGTATCGATCGTACTAAAAGAAGTGCTTTCTGCATTCGGTAGGCTGAAATACGAAGGAAGTGATACCGAAATACGGGAAATATAAAAGGCCATAATACAAATTTACTAGTATTAGTATTAAAAGGGTTTTAGATAATCTAGATGCATTTATAGTCAGGCAGCGACACTCTTATTGGAGCATTTCAATCGAGCGTCGATAAATTTATCGACACACACAGCTGCACAGGGCCAAAAATAGACTTTTGATCTGCATTATTTAGTCACACGACCCATACGCGACGCTCTTGCAATAATTGATCGTTCATTTTCGCTCAAATTATATAACAAAGCATTTCTGCAACAAATATATATTTCTGATACATCAACAAGTCGATAAAGCTACTGAGGAGAACATATGTTTCGTTGGATCTTTTGGAATAAGTGTAAGAATCGAGACGGGACTGGGAAATTAAAAAAAAATTAGCTCGGATCAAGAACCAAGTGCGCAACGCTTGCGACTTTTTTTTCGCGCTCGAGATCGATATCGAGAAGCCTGGGAGCTGCTGCGTGCGTTAGGCGTTCCCCAAGATATATCGAAGCTCAATTTCATTAAATCTATGCCCACGCAGTCCTCTGTTTGGACGGTAAAAATACTCGGCTTGTTATATTTGCTCTCGTCGCAGGCCCCTTTTTTCTCTCCTTACGTTTTTCCCGATCGGTACTAGAGCTCTCGAAAAACTTGGCGTTCCGTTTTAGACTTTGCTAATTATAGATTCAATTGAAGAGGGCAGATATATCACTGGTGTGGCTAAAAAAGGCTCCGAGTTAGTGGGTAATGAAATTTCTTCGCGCGCGTCGAGAAATTAGGAACGAATTCTAATTGCGACGAGCGAGACATTTTCGCTGGATTTAGCGTGTATTTTTCATAGAAACGGCTGATGTAATGTTGATCTTCGAATAAATTCTAATCCGACTGTATTGTACATGGTGTTGGCTTTGTTCTTCGATGATTTAAGTTTTATTAACAATTGCTTATGTAAAGTTCTTCATAGTTTTGACCTAGATTGACTTGATTTTATAACTCTGCATCGTACTATTCTTTATTAATAGGATAACAGTATGTATATACTGCAATGGAGTATTGTAGAATTCATAATAACCTAAGAATAAGTTCCAATTCTAGCACGATAAAGTATAAATGACTTAATCATAAACGAATAATTGTTTAATTGTCATAAGAATAAGTCGCGTAAAGTTTTACTGTGAAATTAAAATTTTCCATTTATTTATGTAAACTGAACGTAGGTAAGAGAATAAAGATAGCCTTTTCATGTATGCTGATTTACTACGTATACTTATTATTTAATATGGAATTATTTTTCTTTTTTATTATATCTATCGATGGAAATAAGACCTGCACGATTGTGTAGCGTATAAAAAGACATATCATTGCCTTTGTTCAAAATAGTATTATATGTTGGATAAAAAATTCTTTTTTCACATTTAATAAGAGAGTCAACTATTACGAAATAGGAGTTGACAAAGCAACGAAGTAAATGCTATGAAGTAGAAAGTGTTTCTAAGTTTACTATACTTCCCTTTGTGGAAAATCGATTATATTCTAATCATTAAATTGTTACATGTTATACATATAACCTAAACTTATCAAACTAATGAAATCAGTTCTTGAATAAGAAAACTTATTTTACTCGGTACCAGTGCTGTTTAAATTTAACACAAAATAATTTGTAAAAAATGATACTGTATCAAGTATTAAGCCCAACTGAGTACACGTGTCTTAGGAATATTGAGTTTGTAACAAAGAACCTGATAAATGCAGCGAAATTATTATATATTTGGCGCTCTATAACTACTATGTAATAAATTTGATAAATATTATTTCCAAAGAAGTATAACCAGCTAATTTGTGTTTTCTTTGTCTGTTGACAGGAGGGAGAGGGAGCGTGAGCGAGAAAGGGAACGCGAGAGGGAGCGGGAGCGGGAGAGGGAGAGGGAGAGGGAGCGCGAGCGGGAGCGAGAACGGGAGCGCGAGCGGGAGCGGGAACGCGAGCGCAGCTTCGAGTCGTCTGTGACGGTGGGCAACTCGAGCGGCCGGTTCGCCCGCTATGAGACGCCCCCGCGCGCCAGGACCTCCAGCTACAGCCGGACCCCCGGCGGCGGCTCCACCCCCGGCGCCAGCCCCGGCCACCCGAGCGCCATGTCGCGCAGCAGCCGGCGCTCCTACCAGGCGGACCCCTACTACGAGCCCGACTACCCGGAGTCCCAGCTCAGCCGGCGCTTCCGCAGCTACGACGAGTTCAGCCAGGGCAGCGGGGCCAGCCACGACGACTACGAGGCCGGCCCGGGCCCCGACCCCAAGCTCCTCGCCGACGACGAGCTCCCGCCCCTCGGCCTCCTCGGCTGCCCCGTCGTCACTTCCTCCTCGCGGCGCCACGCCCTGCCGAGCGTCGCCTCGGTCGACGGTCCCGGGCCGCCGCCCCCGCCCCTGCTCCCGCCCCCCGACATACGCCACCTGCAGAAGGAGCGGGTCCACCTGCTCGAGCAGCTGGAGGAGTGCCACAGCAGCGGCGACGAGCTCGGCTTCGCGCCCAAGAAGCGGCCCAAGTTGCTGGAGCCGGGTCCGATCCTCTTGGCCGCGGAAGACGACGAGCCGGAGATCGCCTCCCTCCTGGTCACCTCGCACTCGGGCCGCAAGGGCATGGAGGTGCGCCGCGTCAGCGACAGCAAGCTCCTGCTGCACCACGGCTCGAGGAGGGCCAGCTGCGAGGGACGGGGCTCTCTGCCCTGCAAGCGCCGCCGCGACGCCACCAGCAGGTCGGTACACCCCCCCAACCCCTTGGCTCCGGGCGCCAGTGCGGCTGCCAGCGCAGGCCCGGCGTCGAGCCTAACCAAACGATTACCTGCCCACAGGCACCACGAGCACCACGACGGCTCGAGGCCGGGTACGCCGCTCGTCGACGAGCGCCCCGAGAACATCATGCCGAGCGAGCCCCGCAGGTTCAGGGAGCGCAGCCAGGACGGGCCCCTCTCTCTGCCCCTGCCCCGGTTCGCCACCCAGATGCTGAACAACAACAGCAGCGGCAGCAGCAGCAGCGGCGGCAGCGGCAACAACAACAACAGCAGCAGCGGCGCCAACAGCGGGGCCTCCGCCGGCAGCGGGGCCAGCGGCAACAGCAGCGCCAACACCGGCACCAGTGGCAGCGCCGGCGGCGGCTCCTCGACCAGCGGCTCCCGGAGCGGCTCCAGCGGCGCCGCGAGCCTCGGCAACCTCGCCAAAATCGCCTCGCCGCCGTGCGTCGAGCGGCTGCACCCGGCGGCCCCGAGCACCCGCAGCGCCGTGCAGCCCCCGGCGTCGCCGCCCCCGAGGCACCCCAGCCCCAGCCCCACGAGCTCCGACAGCGAGACGGCGCCCCTCTCGCCGAGCCTCGAGGAGCGCATCCGGTCGCTCGACGAGAAGTACGAGAAGTGGTCGGGCTCGCGGGCCCTGAGCGCCGCCGGGGGCGACGCCCTCGCCAAGCTCGACGCCCAGGCCACCGAGCGGTTCCGCTTCCGGCACAAGCTCCTCGACCTCAACCTGCACGAGGTCCAGCCCTCGGACATCGTCAAGTCCGTGCTGGCGAAGCGCAGCGTCTTCGACGAGGACTCCAAGCGGCTCGAGAACTTCAACGAGAAGTACGAGCCCAAGGAATTCACGGGGGTGGTCGGCGCGAGCGCCGTCGCCGGGCCGAGCGGACAGTCGAGCACCTCGGCCGCCGCGGCCGCCCCGGCCACCGCCAACTGCGCCAGCAAGGTCTGCCTGCAGTATCCCTTTCCTAGTCACCCGCCGGCGGCGACGAGCTCGGGGACGGCCTCGGCCCTGGCCGGCAAGCCCGCGCCGCCTCCGCTCCCGGCGGCCCACAGCTGCGTCCTGCACCCGAGCCCCGCGGCACCCGTCACCCCGGGGGCCAGCATCAAGACGGTCAGTCCGGAGCTGCCGCCAGCCTCGCTGCCGCTCAACCTGCCGGCCGGACACTCGCTCAGTGCCTCGACCAGCCGCAGCCTGCCCCCCTCGGTTGCCGGCCAAACCCCGACCGGCATCGGCGGCAGCGGCGCCCCTTCCGTCGGCGGGAGCCAGCCGCCCCTCGCGGCGAGCCCGGCCGCGCCCTCGACGACGGCCCCTGCCCCGACGCCGCCGCACCAGCACCAGCCACAGGTCGCCTGCTCGTCCGCGCCGACGAGCGGCTGCGAAGCCCCGGCCGCGGGCCAACCGACCGCCACCTCTACCTCAGCTTCCTCGGCGCTAGCGCCGTCTTGCAGCAGCACGTCTTCCTCGGAAGCGCCGCGAGCCAGGCTGAAAAAGGACTCGAGCAGCGGCAGCAGGGAGAGCAGGGAGTCGAGGCACAGCAAGTCCAAGGAGTCGTCCTCCTCGAGGAGATCCTCCAGGAAGGAGGATGACCCGGAGAAAAGCGGCAGCAGCAGCAGTAGCCGGAGGGAGCGCGAAGACCGGGACGACCGAACGTCCGCGGCCAGCAGCGGGACCGACGGCGCCGATGCCGAGCCTCAACCCCGGGAGTCCAAGGACAGCAGCAGCACCAGCACCAGCACCAGCACCAGCAGCAGCAGCAGCAGCAGGCACGAGAAGAAAGACCGGGAGGACAAGGAGAGGAGAGAACGGGAAGACAGGGAGAGGCAGGAGCGCAAGGAGCGAGAGGAGCGCGAGAGGCGCGAGAAGGACGAGGAGCGCAGGGAGCGCGAGCGCCTCGAGAAGGAGCGGCAGGAGAAGGAGCGCAAGGAGCGAGAGGAGCGGGAGAGAAAAGAGCGGGAAGAGCACGAACTGCGCGAGAAGGAGAAGCGCGAGAAGGAACAGCGGCTCGAGAGGGAGAGGCAGGAGCGCAAGGAGAAGGAGGAGCGCGAGAGGAAGGAGCGGGAGCGTGCCGCCGCCGAGAGAGAACGGGAGCGCGAGAAGGAGCGGGAGCGCGCGGCCGAAAAGGAAAAGCAGGAGAAGGAGCGGCTGAGGAAGGAGCGGGAGGCGCAGGAGAAGCGCGAGAACGCCGAGCGCGAGAGGCTCGAAAGGGAGCGCCGGCGGGAGGAGAAGGAGCGCATCGAGCGAGAGAGGAAGCGAGAGAGGGACGAGCGGGAAAGACTGGAGCGGGAGCGAAGAAAGGAGAAGGAGGAGCGCGAAAAGGAGGAAAGGGAGCGGGCCGAGAAGGAAAAGCACGAGCGGGATAAGAGGCGGGAGCGCGAAGAACTTGAGTGGCGCGATAAGGAACGAGCCGATCGCGAAAAGCGACGAGACCGCGAGTCCAAAGAGCAGGAGAAGGACAAGGATCGTGACCGTGATCGGGACCGGGATCGGGAGCGGGAGCGGGACCGGGAGCGGGAGCGGGAACGGGAACGGGAGAAAGATAAGGAAAAGGAAAAGGATAAAGAGAAGGAGAAGGAGAAGGAGAAGGAAAAGGATAAGGAGAGAAAGGAGCGGGACGAAAGTAGAAGAGGACCAACGGAAAACCACATACACTCGTCGAACGCTCAAACCATCCCGACACCAGCTCCGATCCCCTTGAAGCGTCGCTGCTCCTCGCAAGAGGTCCCGCTCGACGACGAGCTCAGGGAAGCCAAGCGCATGAAGATCTCCTCCGAGCATCGCCGCGACAGCAAGGACAAATCGAAGCAAAATCGACGCTCCGAGGATCGCAAGCATCGCAGCGAGATACACAGAACGAGTCGCGACAGTAGGGACAGTCGTGAGAGCAAGGACTCGGTCTCAACTCAAGACAGCAGGGACAGCAGAGATAGCCGTGACAGCAGGGACAGCAGGGACTCGCCCAAATCCCACTCCGACTTGACCCGAGAGTTGAGCCGAGAGGGCAAGGAGAACAGTAGAGATCCCAGCAGCAAGAACAAGGAGCGGAGTAAAAAGAGCCGCTCCGAGAGGTCGTCCGAGAAAGAGTCGAGGGAGCGAAGTCCCAGGGTATCCTTGCACGAGCCCGACAAGGACTTCCTGTCCAAGCTCGAGCTCGCCAAGAGGAACGACTCGAGTCCCCCGAACGAACAATCCTCCATGGTCTCGCATCACCAGAGGGACAACAGAGAGCAACAACTGCAGATGCAGATGCAGCATCACCATCACCAGTCGCAGCAGCAGCAGCCGTCGCAGCAACAGCTCCAGCAGCAGCAACAGCAGCATCAACATCAGCATCAACATCAGCATCAGCACCAACATCAGCAGCACGTCAATATGCATCTGCACAGCGACGTGGACGAGGGCGCACTCTCGACGCATGAAATGCAGGGAATGCGAAATCCCTCGGCCACCGACACCGACAGTGACGAACCAAAGAAGCATTCGATCTTCGACATTGTCGACGACGAGCCTGCTTACATCAGCATGTACGACAAGGTCAAGGCGAGATCGACGAAGAACATGCAGAAGCTGGAGGAGGAGAAACGCCAGGTGAGCTTTTCCTTCCTGATCTACCTTATTTTTTACCCCTTATAAAGAAAGTTTATTATTAGAAAGTATAGTAGGTTCTACATATAAATTGATCGAAAACCACTTTTGTAATATGAGTCTTCCATACAAGTTGTAATAAGAGATAGTGACGGATAGATTGAACCCTTTCACGGTTTTCAACTAGAGCAAATAAAGTAATGTGGTGTTCTTTTTGCAGGTTCGGCTGAAGGACAAATTCTCACAACTGAAGCAGAGCAGGGCGAGGCGGGAGGAGAAGAAGCAGAGTACCTCGTGGGACGGTGATTCTGTCAGTAGTAAAGCTCTGACCGAGGACGATGCCACTTCGGAATCGGACTCTGCGAGAACCAAATCGTTGTCTCGCAAGGGCTCGAGATCCCGAATACACTCGGACACGAGCGAGGAGGACGAGGCGTTCCACAACAAGCTCGACAAAATCAAGACCGAGCGCTTCCTCGAGAGCGACGTTGACTTTGGCTTTGCGGACACCGAAGAGAAACTCCATCTGCGAGATAACACGACCATTGCCGCGAACGCGATAGTCAACAACGTGCGCATCAAGGACGAGCTGAGGACGTCGGACGAGGAGGAGCGAATGTCGATGCCCTTCTACCCGAACAATCCGATCCTGTCCAACAATCACATGCGCGACTCTCGAAAGAAATCGCACAAGAAGAAGCAGAAGCGCCAGAAGAACTCGATATCCAGCGAGGAGGGTATCAAGCTCGAACCCTGCGATAGTCTCGACTACAAGAGCAGTAAGACGAACCTCTGCTCTGCCACGAGCTCGAATCACGTAGACGACGACTCGCCGAGCTCGGGTAACAACGCTAACGCCTCGTTGGCCACCTCGACGCTCAGCGAAAACGAGGAGAGGTTGCGCCAAGAGAAGAAGGCCAGGAATAAGAAGGAGAAGCGTCGCGACAGGAACTCGGAGAACAAGGTGAAGGCTAGGAGAAAGAGGCTCAATAGGCAAGAGGCTCGGGACAACCAGCGAATGGAAGATATCTTCGGGCCACTGTCGGACGACGTCGATGAACCCACGGGCAACGCCTTCTTCAATCGACACCCCGAGTCGCCCCAACAGAATCACGTGGGCCACCACTCCGACAGCGACGGCCTGCGCAGTCCCATGTTCGAGCACGAGCGAGTGCGCAGAAAATCCGAGAAGAAACGCAGGCATCAGCCCCAGGACGAGAACAGCGTCGACCTGGCTGAAGCCGGTCGGGAAATCGAAGCCAAGCTTCTCGGCTTGCCCAACTCCCCCAAGTCCGCAGCCACCTGCACCGTGTCCAACGATCACGACGTCTTCCGCTTTACGGACGATAACGACAGTATCGAGCCATCGACGCCTACGACGGCACCGTCGATCGAGAAGCTCAAGGAGAAGAAGAAGAAGCGCAAGAAGTCGAAAGAGGAGCGAGGCCGCAAAGACTGTCATCATCACCATCACCACCACCACCACCATCACGACAAGTTGAGCACGAGCTTGCCCTACATCGACTCCGACAACACACCTCCGAGGACCAGCAGTCCGTTCGTCATCGCGAAGCCGACCTCGCCGCCGGTCTCCTCGCCAAGGGAGAGGATGCCCAGCCCGATACCGAAGATCAGCAGCACGACGACGCCCACCGAGAGCGAAGCTATGGCAGCGCCCACGACCGAGGCCCTCGGCGACATCGAGGCCGCCAAGTCCGACAAGAAGAAGGACAAGTTCATTCCTGGCTTCGGACTCGTTATCGACGAAAGCATACACGAGAACGCGGTCAAGAGCATATCGGAGCCTGACGAGCGGGACACCAGCCTCCAGTCGATGAACAGCAGGGAGGAACAGGAAGTGCCCGAGTCGACGACGCCTCCGCCCCAGACCGAGGATAAACCTCGCGTGGTCATTTCTCAGGAGGAGACCGAGGACGCGGTCGCTGCCCTTCTGGAGGAGACCTTCGGCGAGACCGAGGACTACTCTTACGAAGGTGAGGAGGAGGAGGCCGAGCCCGATAACAACAGTGGCCCAGCCCAAGAAACGCCGCCGGAAGACGTCGAGGAGACGCAACAAGCGGTCGAGAGCCTCAACGCCTCGACCGTCGAGACGGAGGCCGACTTGAAGCCGGACACGCCCCAGAGCGAGCACGATCTTCAGATAGATACCGACACCGAGGAAGATCCGAACTATGAGAACTTCGACATCAACCAGCCACCCAAGACTCCGGACATTCCATCGTTCTACAAGTCGCCCGTCAAAACTCCGACCTCCTCGGTCAGTCAGGCTGCACCTGTGGCGAGTAGCGATAGACCAGTCGAGAATCCACCAGTGCCAACGTCCATCGCCTCGGTGATCAAGCCCCAGAGTCCAGCGAGCTCGGTCATCGCACACTCCTGGAATTTGGCTGAACAGAAGACTCGAGAATCGGCGAAAACACCTCAAGCGGATGCCGTTGAGCCGAGTGCCTGCGCGACCGAGCCCGCGGAGACGGAAACCTGCTCGACCCAGGCGCGCAGATTGTCTTCCTCGCCGACGCCGCCGGTCTCCCAAACTCAATTCAAGCAGAGCCTCACCAGTCCCTGTAGCAGCATGCCGGTCATCAGCGAACCAGCCAAAATCGTCGCGGTCAGTCCAAAATCCTGCCCAGCTACCTCGCAGCCGCTCTATCAGAGGCTTCCGGTCTCTCCTCACAGTCAAATGGTACCGATGCGGCAAATATCACCGAGAGCGCAGAACGTCACCACGTCTCCATCCTCGCCGAATGTGTCGACCGTACCACCTTTGGTTCCATCCAGAATACCTCCGCTCGTTACGGGTCAACTGTCACCTCGAATACCTCAGCCGCTCTCTCCGAATGGCCAATGGATTCGCAACCCCATAACGAGTCCTATGGCGTCTTGCGCAGCCAAGCCCACGACGCCACCCGCGAGGATACCCGTGAGCGTGCCCATATCTTGTCATCGGCCGGAATCTCAACTGCAGCACATCTACTCGACGCCGGCGAGTCAGCAGCCGGTTATACAACATGCTCCTGGTATGAGGGCGGTAGCACCCAACTATCCGAGGGGCGGCTTGCCACCCCTCACCGTCAACATACCTCCGAGGCCGTACTTGACGCCGGGCTCGCAGCCCAAGAGTACGCGAGAACCAAATCTGCCTGGGAAGGCGCTCATCGAGACGCTCATACCCGTCAATGCGAGCGAACCCTCGCCGAGGATGGAGGAGCCGAAACTCTCGCCCGGAATCATTCCCGAGCCCACCAACAAAGCCTCGACCTCGCCAAAGGTACCATCGCCGAACCAGCCACCTACTTACATTCCAGAAACAGCCAAAATCGAAATCAGGCCGAGCACTTCCAGTCCGGTATTCGGCAAAACCGATGTACCTCCTCAGTTCTCCGTACCGGTCAGCACCGACACTGGTGCTCTTCATTCCCCGAGGCAGAAGCAAGAACCTTCGAATGTGCAACTGCTTACGGCGCACGTGCCACGATCTTCCACGCCTAGTCCCGTTATCGTTGCTCACGGACAGTCTCATCTGGTGCACACGTCGCTGGTCCACCCACTGCTTCATCCGACCGTCTCCCCGCCTAATCAGTCACTCATCAAAACTGTCGTACCCATTATGTCACAACAAATGTCGCCAACTGGCTCACTCGGCGAAAAGTGTCTCATTCAGTCGGTGGCACCTATCGTTGCTCAAAAAGCAGCGATTGTACCTCAGGCCATTCTGCTCGCCAAATCGCACGTGCCTATCGTCTCGACGATGGCACAATCCATCATCGCTCGAGTTACCACGTCAACAGCGCCTATTTTATCGATGGCGCCGAGTATGTCGATAACGCCGAGTATGCCGATAACACCTAACATCAAGACGAGTACCATCGAAAGCGATATGTGCTACATTCCAGAACAGCGCGACACGAAGAACGAGCCAGGTAGTCCAGGACAAGTGCAACCGATGCAGCTCACACCTCCAGTTAAATCAGTTCAACCGTTGGAGATTAAGCAGCAAGAAACACCGGATATCAAGCCTAATCTCATTAAGAGTGAGAATGTCGTAGAAAACACTAAAGTAGAATTACCTATCGAAGTGAAACTAGAAAAGTCAGAACCTTGTCCAATAGAAAATGTTGCTGTAAAATTGGAGGAGGAGAAACCAAGCGACACAGTCGTCGCCAAGTCCGAGCCAGAATCGCCTCCCAAAAACGAACCCGTCGACGATGTCAAGCCCGACGTCGAATCAAAACACGAGGAGGAAATCGAGCAAGAGGTCGACGAAGAACCGACTGAAGATCCACTCAAAGAACCTTGCACCGATCCCCTCGCACTCGATGCGGTCAAAGAAGACGCAACAGACAGTAAAGAGGACAGCGATTACTGGTCTGCCAAAGAGGTCAATATCGAAAGCGTCATCAAGAAGGTCGACGCATTGTGCGACGGCGAAGGTAACGATGCGGACGAAGACGATCAGATCCACGAAGGAGATCAGATCCACGAAGTAAACGCAGAATCGCACGAGACCCATGAGTCCAAAAGTGATGGAGATTCTTGGTTCGACTCGGAATCCATCGAAGACGACGGTAAAAAGAACTATGCGAACACCGACGATCAAGACGAGGGTGTCGAGACCGGCGAGACTGAGTCTACGAAAGCTCGTCGAGGCAGATCCAAGGCAAAGAGAGCTGTTGGCCAACGCGGAGGTGTAACTACAAGACGCGGTGGAAGAAACGCCGCGGTCCCCACTGGTCCCGTTCCTATTCTGCCATCTAAGCGAGGTGGGCGTACAGGCCGAGGTGGCAAACAACACGCCGAGAAGAACAAGCTACCGGCCGACGTTTACGAGTTCCACGACGACAGCGAAGAGGACAACGCTGGCCGCCCGAGACTCATTCTCACCATCAAGTCACCGGGGCCGAATGCCACGGGACCGAACGCCCAACCAGCCACTCCCGTGGCCGCAGTCAAGGAGGTTCCGCCCGAGGAATTCGTCTCGCCCGCGGTCAATACTCGCAAATCTCGAAGACTGGCAGAAAAGGACGGCAGCAGGTCGACCGTGGACGACGTCATCGAGGACGTGGTGCGTGGCGCAGCCAACAAGAACGGACAAGGTGCACCGATCACTCGCAGGAGCACTAGACAGAACAGCGCTCCGCGTACATTGCCCGCTCAGCCACTGACTGCTCCAGTGCCCGAGACGAGAAAGTCACCGAGGAGTACGCGAAAGGCTGCGAGACGCACCTCCGAGAGCACCGACGAAGCTGGCGACGAGAAGATCAAGGAAGCGTCGCTCAGCTCTAGCGAGTCACCAGCCAAGGACGTCGACGCCGCGGTGCCTGTAGCACAAACTCCCAAGGTCGAGGAGGCCAAGATCGCCGCCCCGGTAGTAGTCGTCCCCCCGGGAGCACCACAAAAGCCTGCATCTCTCGAGCCAATGACTCTGATCGACCCTGTCACCGGTATGCTGATACCCATGAGGGAATCCGAGGAAGGACAGTACATTCCAGTTTCGACTGCTTCTGGCCTCGTCATCCAGAGTACCCTGAGAACCAGCATGGAAGCGAGAACGAATCTGATAGCTACCAGTACTCAGGCGGAAGTGATCCGACCTAAGCCCGTAGAAACAACAACAACAACAACAACAACAATAACAATAGCAACAACAACAACCACAACCACAACAACATCAACAACAACTCCGCCAGAAGCGCCGAAACTTGAGCCGAAGATCGAACCAGCGCCGTGCAAGCCACCCCAGCCAACCGTGGTTACTTCGATGGCATCGCAACAGTCTCAGCCAAGCGTCATCGCCAAGCCCCAATCTCCAGTCGTTCAAGCAACTGCCCCAGTTGCTGTACAGCCGGTGTCAGCTGCAGTTACAATACCGTCCACAACAGTTACAGCTATTGCTACAGTCAGCGTAGTTTCCACTGCTCAAGCTGCTCCATCGATGTGCAGCACGACTCCCGCAAAACCTACGAGTCTCAAGGCTCACGTTCTTAATGCCAGTAAATTGGTCAACCAAGTGCAGCATCCTATTGTTGTGACTAAAGCAGCCGTTCCCAGTATACCGAGTCAAGCGGTCGTTCAGAATATCGTTAAACAACCAGCGCAGGCAGTTCAAGGCTTACATTTGCACGTACCGGCTGGCCGAGTCGTTTCGCCGAGTTTGAGTCCTCTACCGAAACCAGTTCAACCACAACCGGCTGTAATCAATACAGTGAACGGAAAGCAGCAGGGTCAACCGATGTCTCCGGTTCTCAACAATACTGGAGCTCCGCCAAATCCTAAGCAGCATCTTCTTCAAGCGGCGAAGCAACAGCAGCTCCAGCAGCAGGTACAACAGACACAGCCGCAGCCGCAGCCGCAGCCACAGCCACAGCCGCAGCCGCAGCCGCAGCCGACACCCACCATCGTAAATCTGCAGCAAAAGATACCTGTAAATGTACACCCAGTACCGATCACATCTCCTGCTGCTCAACGAATTCTCGCAGCACCTCAGCCGACGGCTCTGAAGGGAATCAATGGACAGACGCATCCACTCAATCCAAAGGCACATTTGCTACAGGCCGTTGTACCTTCCATCGTTGCCGGTACCGTGGCAAGTCCACCAGCGCAGTCTCATCTTGTCGCTCCACAGCCAGTTGTTACTGGAGTACCGTGCACAAGAACAACCGCTCCAAAACCATCGGTAAGATATAGCATTAAACTGTTTACTAATTATATATTCTAATGGTATGTTGACCAAATCACCGAAGTTTTTACTAATTTCCAAATATTTCGTGTTTTTAGGTAACTGGAGGTCTGGAAGCACCAAAGGTGGAAGTGTCAATGTCCGGTTGCATTATGGTGCCAGCGCCGAGTCCTCAAGGAAGAGTGGTTCCAATTTCTGCTTACGAAGCGTCTTTGGTAAGACGACATTTTTGTCAATGATATAGCATGCTTTTTGCTTTATACCGTCATATTCATTGTTTGTTACTTCAAATTGATTCGTCATCAAAAGTACTAATTTTTAATAACTAAAAGTCATAAAATTTGCTGTGATAAATCGCTGAAACCAAGTATTTCATTTACCTATTCACAAAGCTTGTTCAAAATTAATGTGATTGAAAACTAACTTGGCTTGGTTTTGGTTAGCATGGAAGCGCTGGTGCAGCTCCATCACCAGGGGGACAATATGGACTTGTTCCCCCGCATCGCTCCCAGAGTCCCCCACTGCCTCCGCCTGCTCATCATCATGCTAATGCTGCTCAGGTACTTACAGCTTTCAGCTTATATTCATTGCTCTTATTTCAATAATCAAAAGCATCTGCCGCTCTACTTCCTAGTACCATATTCTTTACATATATAAACGTTAATCTCGGTTAATAAAATAATAGTAAATATTCGTCATCTTCGCAAAATATAATCTTTCAAATTCTCTCAGTGTAGACATGCTATGAATAACTAAGCATTTTTTGTTAACAACCAGACATTTTTGCAGGGCGACGTTGTTAATCATTACGGCGGGCCTTTGCGAGCTGGCGAAATATCAGCGCACTACGTGCATCCACAGATCCTGCAGTACCAATATCTAAGAGCACAGCAGGAGGCCCTAACAGCCCCAAGGATCCCGTTCCACGTGCCAGGCACAAGATCGCCCCACTTGCCGCTGGAACCTAAGCTGGAAACCATTGTCGAAGAAACACACAGTCCACCGCTGGAGCTGCGCCGTGGCACCCGAACGCCCCAGGAGCGTACGACCGACAGCCCACAAGTCGCCCAAGTCTACATGATGCACGGTGCGAACCGTCTACCACCACCGCCCCAATACAACACCCCGGGCGCGGTTCAACGCACCTATCACGAGCCACCGCCAGCGCATTTGCGCTCCCCATACCCGATGGCTGCCAGTGAGGCGCCGATCGACCCAGCTCTGCCCTCCGACAGGTCGAGGAACCAGTTGGTCCCTTCGCCACCCCGTGCTGCGCAGATGGCCCCTTCGCCACCCCATGATGCGCAGATGGCCCCTCAAGCGGAATCACTGCCAATGCTGCTACAACGTTATCCGGTCATGTGGCAAGGCTTACTGGCGCTCAAGAACGATCAGGCAGCTGTTCAGATGCACTTTGTCTATGGCAATCCAACCATTGCCAGAGACAGCTTACCTTGCAACAACGACGGCTCCACATCGCCACTGAGGATCGCACAAAGAATGAGACTCGAACCAATCCAAGTCGAGGGTGTTGCTAGAAAAATGCAGGTGTGTAATCTATTAATTTCTTCTTTCAAAGACGCGCAATATTTTCGTTAAAATGAAACGATGTATCTAAAATGTCTTGCTTTTTTTCAGATTAACGAAGAACACTGCATGCTCTTGGCTCTTCCTTGCGGACGCGATCATATGGACGTCGTGCAGCAAAGCAAAAATCTACGAACGGGCTTCATAACCTACCTACAGCAGAAACAAGCTGCAGGGATCGTCAATGTCCCTGTACCTGGCTCCCAACAGGTTTGTCACACATTTTCAATTTTCTTTACTAAAAAATTATACATTAAAAGAGTCGCGTTCGAATATTTAAGTTCAATGCTAAATTTAAGTGCATTGTAAATTACCAAAATGTGTATAATTGAAATAAATCACAGAAAAATGTTTTTATTTCAGCCTGCTTTCGTAGTACACATATTTCCATTGTGTGACTTTGCCAACGAAATCCTTGCACGCATTGCACCCGATCTATTGCTCAGAGTTGAGGAAATTGATCATTTGGTCATCGTCATCGCCACTGTTTGAAAGCAGTTAGTGCTGTTATGGTTTAAGATTGACACAGCTAGCAGGACGTATCCAGTGTACTAGGTGTGAAGCCCAAAGATTGTACATCACGTCCCAGCAGCTAAGAAATATCGAATCCGACACGTCGAATTATCTCGGCTAAACGATGCGAATCAAATGGGGTAATAGAGAATTGAACATTCTCTCACGCATTAAATTGATCCCTGACTTATGTTCATATGAGTGACAATCAAATCTAAAACGAAGAACAGGATAAAAGCGCCGATGTAACGTTCAACGGACGATTATGTCGAAGGCCTATAGACAGGGCGACGGAGATGCGACTCGTGAGAAGAAGTTAGCGAGATGGAAGTATTTCGCGTGCGTCTTCTCCTCGGCTTTGCTCGAAACGCAAGGTCGATCGCTGACAACGTTTGTGGGAGTGACCGACGTCACTCTTGGTCCCTCCGACAAGCGGGTCAGACGCACCTTCACCCTCCGTAAACTAACATTCGTGTCCATATACTTGCATAGTATAAATTAATCACGCATATATATTGTGCAAGTATAATACAACAATCCCGAACAGATACATAAATATATATTTCTCACCTGCGAGAAATGATCCCGATTATAACGATACAAATCTGGACATACCAGTTATAAAGACATTCGTTCTGCGGAAAACAAAATAACGTAACTACATTTTCCCTGTCCCTGTACACGAGCTATCTCATAAGTCTTAGGCGTTAAAGGATAAAAAAAGACACTTTATAAATTTAAGAGCCAGCGAAGGCATAACTACTGTGATTTTAATTATTTAACGATATCTATCTGCATAAAGGGAAAAAAAAACATAAGGAAAATCGCTGTTGTTTTATGCGATCCGAGCGCGCGTTATGTGATGTGTTATTGTATAATATTGCTCTATATAAATACCTATGTATTATATTACTGTAAAACAATAGTTGCTGCTGCTGCAGTCATTGACGATGCCGCCGCTCCGAATTTAGAGTAAAATTTATCGGCCGAAAATATGCGAGTTTAAAAAACAGTACGTTGCGTAAAGCTTCTAGGATGAAACAAGATGAGGACTAAAAAAATTACTAAGAACTACTACCTAAGTAGCGTTTATCCCTAGTGTATCATAAATTCCCAATTAGCAGGATGTAACATATTACGGTAAAAAAAAGAAAGAAAAGTACCACCTAGGCGCGTACCTATGTATATTATTATTATGATTATAAAAAAATAATAATTATTATTCTCATTCTTTATTTTTATTATTAATTATTATCCTTTATAATTATTATTATATTATAATTATTTTAACTATTATGAACTTTATTATTACTATTATTAATCTTTTAATGGCTAAAATTATTGATTAATTAATTATTATGCTACGCTACTTCTATCTACTACTACTACTCCTACTATTCTACTACTGTACTACTGCTATTACTATCAATAACTACTATGAACTATTACCGCTGTTATCGATTTAATTATTAAAGGAGAAAAGACGAGAAAATGGCGTTATTACACAAGCTAGTTAGAACGTACTGATCTGCACGTTACAAATGATGAAAGCGAAACTTCTATAGGGGCGCTCAAACCAATGTCATACCTCTGCAGTATGATCGATCTCATTGACCATTGACTTTTCGCGACCCCTAAACACAAAAAAATATACACATTCATACACACTTCCATCCTGTCGTAAGTTTTACGGAAAGAAATAAGAAAAAAACGTGTACCTATCGAAACTCATCGTCGTCTCGTCGTTAGTGAGTCTCTCGTTAGAATTATACCCCGAGATAATAATGCGCTTACGTGTATAGGAGACGAGAAAAATCCCTACTTGTATCGAAAACGCATGCATGTGAAACTAAAAAAAATATTAAAATAATGGAAATGTCACCCTCCCGAAGAGACGATGAGAGGATGAATAAATACGAGTAACGTTTACAATGAAAGAAATGAATTCACGGTTTACAATAACAAAAAAGAAAGCTTTAGCGAGTAAAATTAAATTGTAAAAATACTTAGGGATGGACAGAACTTAAAAGTTATTCTCGACGGTTGCACAGAAATGTTAGCAAGTCGCTCTTACGGTTCTTCTATTTTTCATTTTCTTTTTTTATAATTACCTCCTCTTCTTTTCCTCTCTATTCTCTCTAATCTTTACGTTCTTTGATTATTACTAGGCTGTGATTCGACTATGCGGAGATTATCGAATATTTAAACGCTATCCTTATATATCCGTAAGGTCAGATCGTCTGTGGCAACTGGAGAGAATTTTCGTTCGCGAATAGAAAGAGTAAATACAAGATCTCGCCTCTATTCGCGAAGTAAAATAGTGACTTTTCTTTGTATTATATCTTCTTTTTTTTACAATTAATTCTACCGAGCGACGGTCGTAGTAGACGTTCTGTCCATCCTTAGATGAGAGTAACTAAACTAAAAAAAAGCGATAAATTTGTAAGGCAGCGCAGAGAGATACTCGTGGAGCGTGTGCGTGTACAGTGTAAAAGATGCGTTGTGCATATGTACAGTGTAGAAGTTTAAAGGAAAAAAAAAACAAATACGAGCGAGAAAGAAAGAATCGAGGATGAATGTGTATGCGAGAGTATGAAAGAGCATTATATTACATTTACGAATTAAGTATATTGGGCAAACGCGGCATGTACACTGCACGACGTTTCATATTTCTAACAAACTCGTGGACTTTTTATTTCACTTAAAAATGACGTATATATATTTTAGTTTACGATACATATCTCTTTTTTTGTAATTTCTGCGTCACGGGCGCTCGGTTTGTACGTGAGATTTGAAAAAATGAAGAAAAAAAAAATAAACGGAAGGCAGTGTCTATGCCCGTTCTAGCTCATCTATCTTGTAATATATCTGTGAATATTATGATTTAGTTTCTTCCTATATTAGGCTAATGGTATACAAAAGTTTATGTTAATTGCATAAGGAGAATGTACAGATATCACTTTTTGTTTTGTGTTTTACTGTAGCTATTGATAATTATATGGATATTAACGATAATAATAACTATGATTAAAAAAATATTTGAACGACTATTACTTTTATCCTATTCCTTATATCCTGATATATATTAGCAAATAAATTTATACATTAGAAAATATTGATTTAATAAAATGCCTTTGACAAATTCATAATGTTATTGAATAATCACTTTTATTTTACAAAAATATTAAAAAATTAATATTAAAATTAATTTTACAATAACAATTTACTAATATGTTTTTGTGTACAGTTATTTTTATTACTATTTTATTAATATATTCAAAAGGTTGTATATTTTATACAAAATTGCAAAAACTTTTAATTTTTTTTCTTTTCCTTTTATTTTTTATCTTTTTATTTAAGTTTTAAGTATGTTTTACACAAATTTGCTAGGATTTTTTTTTCAAAAATAAACTAATTTATGATTTATAAACAAAATTAATTTTTTAATCATCTGTAATAAATTTATTGCTTCATCGAAACAATAATACAAAAAAAAATTCACTTTTTTCAATAATGTGTAACTTTTTAGTTTATGTGTATACGAAAAACGATGAGATCCATTTTTTATTTTTTAAAATTTTGATTTCAAATATTCATTGATTATTTAAGCTTTTTCTAGTATACACCTAACTCAAATATTTATTTTTTTAGATTTTTATATAACTTTCCATCAGGAAAATTTAACACATTTTTTTTACTGTTATAAATTATGTTATAAAAAGTGGAATTTATTTGTTAGATAATTATTAGTAATTATTTTTATGACGAAGTAAGAAATTATAAACTGGTAATTATAAATCGAATCGGTTAGAGTAAATTTTTCGTTACTGCTCATAATATTTCACAAAAAATTATATATAATAAAGCCAATATCATCTAATTAAAAAAAATAGAAACGTTATTATGATACCCAAAGATTCAAATGTATGTTGAAAAAAATAATAAAATTGTTAAGAAAGATAATGTATAAGTATAAAAGTAAAGTTGGATATGCTGTCTACTGAATGTGTAAATTCATAATTTTCTAATATTATATATGAATCTAGCATTAGCGTATAAGAAAAACTATTTAACAACAGTTCGCAAAATAAAGCATTTTTGAATATTATATAAAGCAATATTGAAATTTATCTATTCAGGACCAACAACTGCTTCAGTCGAGCACCTAAAAATTTTAATGTTGGTAGCATTGATTGAGAACGATTCTGTAGAGTCCCGCCAGGGTGAGTTCCTTTTCTCTCCATCATGTCGGTGAGTTTGTTGCATCAAAAATATTAGCAAAAATCCTTTGATATCAAGTGAATCGCAAAAAAATAGTTGTTATTGTTAATACCGCAAACGATATAAATAATTTTTTCAAATATAAATTGCATTAGTTTCGTCATTTTTAAATATTTTACTTTTATTTTTTCATATGACTTACGGATTCCGACACGCTTGTTTTCGTTCGGCGTGTCGTGCTCTATTTTCTAACCTTTCCAAATCGAAGATAAGATTAATTCTTGGATGAATTTTAAGTATAATATTTATTGCAGGACGTAAAGAAAGCCCCTGCTAAACCAGCAGTAAAGAAGACCAGGAAAGAACCTAAAGATGCAGCCAAAAATGTTATGCGAGAAGTCAGGATTCGCAAACTTTGTTTGAACATTTGTGTCGGAGAGTCTGGTGACAGACTTACACGTGCTGCCAAGGTAATTTCTAGTCCACTGACTTTTATAAAGTACCGTTTATTGCTTAGAAGTATTTTTTTATCAAATTATCCATTTTGAAAATAGGTTTTGGAACAATTGACTGGTCAACAGCCAGTGTTTTCCAAAGCTCGTTACACTGTGCGTTCCTTTGGAATCCGTCGTAATGAAAAGATTGCTGTGCACTGTACAGTTCGTGGCGCAAAAGCCGAAGAAATCTTGGAAAGGGGGTTGAAAGTAAGTACATTTTTTACAAAAAAAAGTGTAAACATTTCTTAAAGTTTCAATTTTTATTCGAATAAAAATTGCTATCAAGACAAGCATAATATCTCAGGTCACGTACTTATTAGCAGTTTTTCTCTTTATTAAGTGATTTTTACGATTGAAATAAAATATTTATTTAGAGGCACATTCTGTGCTTCGTAAAGAATTCATCTTTAGATTGATATTTATGTTAATGAAAAATTTACTAACAAAAGTAATTATTTTATTTTGCACATTTTACTGGTATTGTAGATGTTGTTGGTGTAAGCTATATCTACAGTTTTTTATAAACATGTGCTAGATTAATAGCTTCTTATTTGCAACCCATGCCCACTTGTGCTACTGGGTGTGTTACTTAATGGAAGCAACATTTATGTTTAACTAAATTACTAACTTAAAGGTTCCAAAATTTTCATTCGAAAAAAAATTGTAATTATAATCAAAAATATTACCTTAACACATTTAGTGCTAGCAATGTGTAAGCATTTTGTTAAAATTTCTTTTTGAACAAAAAAATATATAAATCTGATTTTATTTTGAGAATATGTTCTTAGAGTTATAAAGAAAAAAATATTGCTTTTGAAAATTGTTAGGTTGCGTTTTTGTACCAAATGGACTATTCAAGTGAAAAATTTTAAGATCCATATATGAAGTGCACCACTGTATTATGTCGCAAATATTTTTTTAAAGCAATTTCGTAGAGAAGTAAAAAATCTGTAGTTGCCAGAATCTAAGTATTTCAAATAGGATACATCTTTAGATTTGATAAATATTTACACTGTATCATATAGAAATTTTATACTGTAACGAAGAAAAAATTCTAGTATATACATATCAGTTCTTTTCATAAAGATAATAATTGAAATTTAATTTATATCTAGTTTTGTTGGTTTTAGAATTTAAAATAATGTTCATAATTGAAATATTTCTTATATTAAGGTTTTTAAAATAACTTAAAAAAATAAATAAAAATACTAATATTATACATAAAAAATATTGTATGCAACTAATTATTTTTTTTTATAACAGGTACGTGAATACGAGTTGCGTAAAGAAAATTTCTCTGGTACTGGTAACTTTGGTTTTGGTATCCAAGAACACATTGATTTGGGTATCAAGTATGACCCAAGCATTGGTATCTACGGTTTGGACTTCTACGTTGTCCTTGGTCGTCCAGGTGAGAAATCAATATTTTACAGGTTACTTTATTCTGCACATTTTACTGGTATCGTAGATATTGTTGGGATAAATAATATCTACAGTTTTTTATAAACATGTGCTAGATTAACAGCTTCTTATTTGCAACCCATGCTCACTTGTGCTACTGAGTGTGTTACTTAATGGAAGCGACATATTTACATAAAAATTATTTTATAGAACAAAAATTACACTTTTTGAATTTTTTTATATTTCCTATTTGCCTGCAATTAAAGTTACAAAAGTTTCCTTTTTCAATTTAGTAGTTATAATAAATATAAATAGTAATTAAATAAATATAGTATATTACGCCCTAAGAAGTCGGATAAATGCAAGGTTAGGGCTGTCCAAGTTTCTTCCTGAGTAGTGTATACGTTTTATTTACCTAGCGAGGACGAAGGTGCCATGGCCTCAAACCGACCTCAGGAGAGAAAGTGGTACTTTTGGTTCACTAGGCAAAATAAAAGTTACTGGGAAATAAATGTTTTAATTTATTATTTGTGATTTCAAAATGACTTTAAGAAGTTATAGAAAATAAATGAATGAACTGCCTAGTTACATAATTACAATAATTTAATCAAAGATTTACACTTTGAAAAAATACTATAAAAATATAATATAAAAAATCATAAAATATTTATGAAAATTTTCATTTCAGGATTCAATGTAGCACACAGGAGGAGGAAAACCGGCAAAGTTGGTTTCCAGCACAGGCTTACAAAGGAAGATGCGATGAAATGGTTCCAACAGAAATATGATGGTATCATTTTAGCTGGTAAAAAGTAATTTACATGTTTTATGTATTTTACTACAAAAATTAAATTAATAAAAAAAAAACAATAAAAAAATAAACTTTTGTAAATGTTTGTTATTTATTTACCAATAAAAGGAAAAAAGGAACATTTATTCAGTGACAAAAACACATTGGAGTCATGCGATACTTTTATTATACCCATTTAAAATTTATAACTGTTAAGTTTGTTACATCCAAATGAAATATGTGCTGACAGATTTTTAATATCATAAAATTGGAGACTTTATTTCTCTGGGTATCGCTTACAAAAAAATCACTCCTTTTCTTAGTAATACCTCAAAATATAAAGGGGCTAAAGCCTCTTTGTAATGGGAATTTGCAACCCATTTAAATCACACATTGCGTTTTCGATTTGAATATATATTCAAACCGATAAGGCAGGAACTCTTGCATTATAGGGATACATTCAAAATCATCGAGTTTTTTTACGACATTAAATAAACTTTTGATAAGGTACAAAGAATTTGCAGATGCTTTTTTGTCATAAAACGATAGATCAATAGACCATGCACTTTACATAAGATGAAATAAGACTTATTGAGTATCTGAAGTTGTGTACAATTTAAAATAGTCTGACGTAATTGGTTAAAAATATTTTTGATATCCTGATTTACTACATCGAGCGAATTTAAAAGGCAAGATATTACCATCAGTCTCGTTGGTTATTCCATCTGGACACGATATCACCAGATTTACATATATTAGATTAATGTAATTCTAAAAATCTTCGGTGCATTTGACTCTGACTTGTCTACGTTCGGGGATTCAAACATTTTTTGAGTAAGAAAAAGTTAATATTAAATATAAATAAGTAGCTACAATTTTTGTAAATTGTACTCTATTAAATTTTTTTCTTAACGATATTAAATAAACGATAGTGAACAATATGAACAAAGCAACAAAATTTGAATAAAGTATACTCAACATTACATTTAACTTAACACAATTTAGCTCAAGTGTAGAGGTACAAATAATTTTTTTTTTTCGTATATACTAGTTTAAAGATATTAAATCCTAGTGCTACTTTATGCTTCATTTTATAAAATCGAAGATTCGAGATGTTACAATTATCATAAATTTGCGTTGACAATGAATCCCAGAACTTTAGTTTAATATCTTAAAGCTATCTAAATATAGATAAAAATGCCAAATCCCGGCTAATACAATGTATGTATAGATAAAGCAGCTTTCTGTATTTAGTGTGGTCACCTTTGGATATAATTAAATACCATGAACATAGTTTTATGAAAAACGCTGTACAACATTAAATATAATAAAATTAAGAATTAATAATAAATTATAAAAATATCTATATTTGTTAACTAAAATTGCTTCGCCTCTAAAATTCACGCTAAACAGTTCATGGTATTTAACTGTAGTAGATATGTCTATGAAAAAAAATAAAGCATACAATCACTTGTCTTTAGAGAATTGAATGGAAAGTTTTGTTGGACTTAAATGAAAGAAAAAACACAACACCGCGCGCGATTGCTTATGTTTTATAAATTCGCTCTGCTAAAAAGGCAAAAGTTTTCGCAGCAAATTACTTTCTAGCTGATCGGTATATCCTGTCAATATTGAGCTTCTCCGTATCTGTGAAACCCAAGATACTCTCTATAGCGTTTAAATGTCCATGAAGATTTTCTTTGTCGGTAAGGAAGTAGTAAACTGCTGACTTGAGGAACTGCAAGGTGATTTCAGGATCGAGAGCTCCTTGATTATTTCTAGATTCCAGGATGCGTCTATACATTACCTGCATAAAATAACGATTGCTTTAGCTGACATTCATGCATATTTATAAATGTATTCATACACATTTTACGAATATACGTCAACATTTTAACTAGTGATATATACATAAGAAAATATATTTGTAATATAGCGTGTACCAAATAAAGCTATAACTCTGTGCTGAAGCTTAGCGTCACCAAGGTCCATCGAGGATTAAGAGGCTGTTTCTTCTAAGTGTGCTAGATGTTTAATAAAATACTCCATGACTTACTTACTTACTTACAAGAGTGTTAGTACGACTGAAAGTGCGTGTGCGGAATAAAAAGTTAAAGTGCGCCTTCCTTGACCGGTGCTGTCCCCCATTTCTTTCGTCTAACTTGTAATAATCTCATAGTCTACATTCATCACATCGAAGTACTGAACGAAAAAATAAAATAAATAAAAACAAAATACGAACACCAATAATTAAAAGATTTTTAGACGTAAACTGTCACGAAAAAGTAAATGAAATCATATAGAAATCGACAAGATGCTCGAACGTAAGAAAAACTGTGCGACTCGGTCGGAGCCTAGAGCTAAGAAAAACATTAGAATAGTCTGATTGCATGCACATTTAACTACGTATGATAAGTTGTCGCATGTACGCAAGTCGCGTGGCAGTGGAGTAAGGAATACAATACCTTACGCTTGCCAAGGACCCAAAGAGAAACAGCCTCCTGTACGCTTAATAAACTTTGGCTACGATTGGCCAAAGCGAGAGGTTCGGGCGAGTAGCTTGACTCCTGGAATGACTGGATTGTGTGAGCGGCGGCCAATAAAAACAGTGGAACAATTGTTAGTACAATAGTTGTGTTAATGGTTGTTACAAGACAGGGGCTATAGACGGTGAGAGGATGCGTGAGAGGTGCTATTGTAAATGGGAGGAGACGAAAACAGATAGAAACGGTGGGAATAGGCTCGTCATCGTATATGTTACAGTTGCCAAGGGATTTCGCGCGGGCCAATGGGAATTCAATGACGTAATCCTTCAATTATGCGAAACTTTGCATCGTGATGTCTAGCCAGTAAGGTATTATCATATTTATATTTTGTATCGCGATCGACTGATCGTCGTGCGTGTAAAAATGTTTTACCTTAATATTTTCTAATTCGGCTTGTGTAACGGTTAATTGCTGAAGAAGCTCGGCTACCGAAGATTTCGTAGGATTCTTTTGCGCTTGCTCGACAACCTGAGAAGTTTACAATAAAATCAAGTATATATCAGCCATATTGTTGAGTAGAGCAGAGCAGAGCAGAGGAAATAATGAATTTTTGCGCAGGCGAGCGTCTTGGTAGCCCTTACCTGATCAGCTTGCTCGAGTCTCGCAGCTTCCTGGCCTTTGGAATACATTTTCAGGTACATTTGTTTATTTCGCTCCTCCTGCTCGGCAAAAAGGCCCTTCTGCTCGGCGAGATCCGCTCTCAGCCCCTCGACTTGGCTCTCCAATTCCTTGGCTCGGTCCTCCGCCGTATCCAGGGAGGGCCGAAGCTCGCAGTAGCGCCTACTCACGTCGGCCATTTGGTTCAGCAGACTTTCCACCTGCGGCAAAATCGAGGGCAACATGGATCTTTCGTTTTAATCGTAGAACGACGCGTTAGAGCTCGTTAGACCTCAAGGGGCGGTCACCTTATCGTTGTGGCTCTGTTTGAGGAGCTGGACCTCGTCGACGTGTCTCCTGTGCATCTCCTCGATCCTGTTCTCGTAATGATCGACGATCTTCTTCCTCTCCTCGTCCTGGAAGGAGACTTCCCTGACCGAGGAGGAGACAGAGAGGAGATTGACGAGGCTGTCGTCGTAGGCCGTCGAGGTCGAGAGGCAGCTGTCGTTGGCCGCCGGCGTCGTCGAGGTCGTCGAGGTCGTCGAGGTCGTCGAGGTCGTCGAGGTCGTCGAGGTCGTCGAGGTCGTCGTGGCCGCGGCCGCGGGTAGAGAGACCGAGTCCTTGGAGTGAACGGAGCCGTCGTCGAAGTGTCCCGAGTCGACGAGGGAGGAGTCCTTCTTGTCGGGTGTGCGGGGACTGGTGGCTGTCGAGCCGTCGATGAAGGAGCCCTCGTCGGGTAGATCCTTGGATGGAGAATCCGGCGAGAAGGGCTTGTTCTCCCGTACGGTCGCCGTGTCGCTGCTGTCCGTCTTGTCGTCGGGACTGTTGAGCGAGGCCTTGTACAGTCGCAGCTCCACCACTTCCTTCGTTAGCCGGAAGATCTCGCGGTCTTTTTCCTCGATCTCTTTTCTAGCCTCTCTTAGGAGGGCCTGCAACGTATATGGATTCGCATGTAGATTTTATTATACCAAGCGCCTACGCTGTACGTATAGGTACGTATAAGGGATTCGATTCGAAATGATTTCTTGATGAACCGAGCTTGCCATTTCATCTTCCGAGTGATATGTGCGGATCGCCGGTATCCAAGTATACAAAGTTACGAATTCAATTTAAAAGCTTCTACATATATAGCATTATTGCAGATCTACAGAAATATACTTAGTTCATCGGTCTATCAGATACGTAATCTAATCAAGAATAATTATGCAATTCCGTGAGAGAAGTTGCACTTGCACCATCGCTTCGATGCCACATCTATCCGGTCCTCCCGCACTTTTCCTCGTCTCAACCACCACAGGATGAAAAGTACCGAATGAGGGAATGAGCCTCGAGCTATAGAAGACGCGTATGTCTACACGACGGGTACGTTTATACGATATACCGACCTGAAACTTGCGAACTTGCCGGGCGGCCCTCTGGGTAGGCGTGAGGTACTCGTCGTTGTCGGCCGTGTGGCTGGAGCAGTGGACGACGTAGCGCCTCGACCTGCCCGACCATGTGGTCCCGTTGAGGGCGAAGCTCGCGTGGTCGCAGGCGCTCGCCGTGCTGTAGTTGCTCCCGTAGCTCTTGACGCTCTCGAGGTCGCTGCAGTCCTCCGCGGCGCAGAGGCCCGACCCATGCTGGCTGGTGCAGCTGCTCGAGGCCGCCGAGGTGTATCCGGTACTGGGCCGCGGACGCGTCGTCCTGCCTCGCGACGGCGTCAGCGACAGGCTCTGCATCATCGCGTGCAAACGCAATACGACATGGTCACTTCTTCGCTCTCAAATTATACTCATTAAGGTGAATGTCCCAATTTCTACTCGCTTAAGCCCTATTTCTACTCGCATAGTCTTGCTTTTGTAATAGGCGTTGTATTTACTTCATAATCTTATAATTGGTTCTTTTTAATTGATTTTTAAATATGTCTGCAAATGTTTGAATGATTTAGAAATACGTTTGATATTTTTAATAACATAAAAAAGACTAAATGAGTAGAAATTGGGACATTCACCTTAAATACGAATGAAGCTGGCTACATTACTTTATAGTATACCTAGTAGCGAGAATAATTAATTCATCGCGTCTGTATATAAGTTTTTAAATTTAGAGGAAAGGATATGCGTTGAGATGTATACAGGGGGTTGGGGTATCGCATTAGACAATTGAGAGTTTTATGAATGGAAAGTTAACGGCCATGCCATTAATTAAGCTCTAGTGCTTTCGTGATACCGCGGACAAAAGTGTGCGTGTGTACAGTGTGTATAGGAATGAACGGAAACTTTATTCCTTTTCCTTTTTCCCAAAGTTCATTTACAAGCTTCGCACCGAACGAGTACACGCGCACTCAAGAGTCTCTCTCTCTCTCTCGCCTCTTTGTTTTTTTAGTTCTCAAGCACCGAAAACTGTTCGAGACGCTCCAAATCCAATGGCTTTCCATTGCCGGACTAATTATAAGCTCGTTCAAAGTCCTATGAAAATAAGACTATGACACTCGGATAAATTTCACTCGAGATTTCGAACGATTATTCCATTGGTCTATAACACCCAACGATATACATATACACGTAAAACTAGCTCGAGAAGCTTCCCCACCCCCCACCGCGGCCCTTGCTCTTCGATAGTTTTTTTTTACACCCACTTTGACGACGCTTTGAGGCAGGAAAAAAGAAACGAGGGAGGCAAAGAAAAGCAGAAGCTACACCAGCCTCGGTGTGTCTTCTTTATTCTTGGAAGAAGCCGCGACGGGACCGGGAATTATAAGTGTCGGGGATAGTCCGTGTCGGGCCGGGCCGCTGGTTCGCTCTCCAGCGGCGCTTGAATATTTTAAAAGTCAAACCGAGCGAGATAGTCCTGGTGCGCTTGACATCGTTCCCTATCTCTCGCGCGCAAACTATATCTATATATTGTACGTCGTCCACTTGGCTCTATATCCGAGAGGCGCTAGACGTAAAAGAAAAGAGAAGACGAGGAGACGACCTGCATTGGGAACTTTTCAATTGCGCACTGCGAGTTTTTCGTAGAACGGAATTCAAACGAGCCACTAAAAGCTTTATCGATTTTTATATACCACCAAGGAATACAAACATCCCTGCGATACGTCCCGACGGAGAACAAAACAAATAAAAACGTCCGGTTCGAGCACTATACCATCCACTGTACAGCCGCGGTACGTTTTTAAACCCAAGATCCTCGTCGACTCTTCTCGACTCGACGCACGCGAAATTTGCATTATCAAGCGTAGACCATCATCAAGGACAGCAGCTACCCTCCCGAGACGTTTCTGTATGCGCTCGTATAACGTACTTTATCGCTTGTACAATGCGAATGTCGCAAGGGTATAGAGGCTATAGCGTACAGCGCTTATTATACGCGTGCATCAGTGGTAATTGACACGTCAACGTTTTCCGTGGCTCACCGCCAAAAAGTCTGGTGCGGCGGTCTACGGACGCGAGGTCGCCTCTACTCTCTCTCTCTCTCTCTCTCTCTCTCTCTCTCTCACTCTCTCACTCTCTTTCTCGGCCAATAAGGAATTCCATCGCGTTATTACGCTCTCTCGCGAGAAATTTATAGCTTATTATTATTTGGGCATGAACCGAGAGCCCCAATGTCATTAATGCTCCTTCCGGCTCCGCATATTATTCGCCCGACTAATGAGCGATCTCTTCTCCTGTATGTATACGCACGGATTTATTAGCTGCCTGCACACGCGATAACGGCTCGTTACGATTACCGCGCTCAAAGTAAACAGAGAGGGAGAGAGAGAGAGAAAGAGAGAGGAAGGAAGAGAAAGACGAGTGCCTACACATAAGCCGCGCGTCGTCGCGTGTCGGCCGAGTCTATATACCGCACAGGAGGTGAATAAACAACAGCACCAGCAGCATCGGCAGCGATTTCGTGTAAATAAACATTGGATAAAGCAGTGGTTACGCGTGACCTATATTCCGAATGTACACGGGTCACACGCGCAGGCGGCGCTCGACAGTCGGCACCAGCAGCCCACAATCCTCGCACCGCTGCACCTCAACCACACGCGCAGCTACGCGCAACGGCAAGGTCAACGCTGTACAAAAGTCCGCGCGTGCAGACGAGGATCGAACGGGCAGGGATGATTGCGCGTGCATCATGGTGCATAGGTGTGTATACCGAGGGACAGCTGCGCGCGTTCCTCTCCAAGCTTGGATCCATCAGAGTACTTGGACATGGGCACGAGGCCGCGACGAGCAGTCGTGAGGGTCCATACGGAAGGAGACTTGGGACGGCGGACGGTACGATCCACGAGGACGAGTGTATGCAAGGACGGATGTGCAGCGCGCGAGACGCAACGGCCTCCGCGAGCGGCTGCGGAAGCGAGCGAGCCGAGACTGAGGGCAAGTGCAGTCGTCGTCGTCGTCGTCGTCGCCGCCGCCGCTGCTGCCTGCGAGAGAGAGAGAGAGAGAGAGAGAGAGGCAGAGCAGCGGACGCAGTGGATGGAAAGGGAGAGACTGCGCCGACGCGCCGGGAAAGCCATGCCACCTATATATGAGCGAGTCTGCGAGTCTGCGATCCTGTGAACCACCACCTCTGCACCGCCGCACACCTACGTATATTCCATGCACGTTCTCTACTCCTTGGCGGCAGACTAAAACTGGAGCAAAGTGTGCGTGTGCGCAGGGAGAGCAGAGCTACGCAGCTGTGCGGGATGCGCGATCCGCGATCTGGGAATGCCTCTATTAGACACCTGCATCGTCGCGTATAGTTGCGCCGCTCCTCTCCCGTGTGTGCCGTTGGGAAACGGTTCTCGAATACCGTGCCTGCTTATATATATACTTTGTTTCTTTTTAACGGCCGACCGTTTAGCTTCCTTTGTCTTCGTCGCGTTAATAATTCGTGCCCTTTTTAAAGTTAACGATGCATAATGAGTACTCCAAGGCTTTTGCGAGAGCGCAGAGTCGTAATTAGCGCAAGGATTGCGGTTGGCTTGGATTACCAGTGATTAGGGACAAAAACACCAAGCGCGCCAATTGACGTTGCTGCAATGTAGAAAACAGTCCTCGATCTGTCGTTTGCTCTTTTGAAAAGTAAATGTCTATACCCTTCGCATGATAATCCTGGCTCTAAGTTACGAATCAACCACTCGCTTTCTACATCCATTATCCCGCAGAAAGAAAAGAGAGAGTTGCATATCGCAAGAGAGCGCGGAGCGTTCTTCAGAGGCCGGGCGCGAAGTATATCGAGATTTTGACACGGATCTAAAGGTGTTATGGAACGCGGCTTATCTCTCGTCGCTGGTACCCGTAACGTACGACGCCTTCCCCGCGCGCAGGCAATATCTAAGGAAAGTATCGCACCGCGGGTCTAATCAGCTATATTTTCGCTTAACTAACGTTCCGCGTTGCCACTTTAGATCGCAACAGGTATCTAACTGACTGGTTTATACACTCGCCATCCTCTGCTGCACCGCATCGATCGCCTGCAGACCAACTCCTTTTCCACTGCACCCTATATTACTGTATATGCTATACGTGTGCACACCCGCGCGTGCAGCGTGCACTACTCTCTCTCTCTCTCTTTTACACCCTGAATTACTCGCTTGAACTCAACTCCAAGGTCTCCTCGCCGCTCCCTACTCCTTTAACCCTATTCATCACGTTCTCTATGGTATATATATATTTTTGCGAGATATTATGTACGAGCTTGAACTTTTTGTTGACGCGGATTTATTGCCTATAGTTGCGTCTCGTACTCGATAACCCCGTGCGCGCGAGCTTGCCTTTTTCCTTTTCAGTATTGATCTTTGTATGCGGTGCGTTGTTGCTGTTTTTCTCTCTCTCTCTCTCTCTCTCTTTACTGCCCTTGCGTAGTCGGACAGTTGAATTTGCATTCTTTCAGGGAGAGAGCGAGAGAGAGAGAGAGAGAGAGAGAGATAAAAGTCGTTAACCTAAAAAAATCTCAAGGTTTCTTCGCGCGAAGATGCTTGTTTTTCCGTAATATCAAAAATTAATATCATCCGAGAGTTTTATGGATGATTAATTTTTATCCGCCAATTGATTCGGCTTAAAAATCGATCGATCAAAGACGATTTACAGCTCTGATGCTTATCCGATAATTATCGCGTCACTCTTAATCTCGCGGCAGTAGACAAGACATACACTTTTTATCGCAAGGCTATATTGTACTTTATCAATCGATTTGTGTATATATAAGATTAAAAGTACTCGCTGACATTCTATCGGCGCGGCACGAATATAAGTACACCGTTTACCGTTGAATCTAAAATCATTAACAAACTAAAATGCGTATCTCTGATGTCAACATCAGCATACGTGTCACGACAATGCACCGCGACTTTGAACACTGAAGCGCGTATGTAAAAGAAATGTCGCGCGCGGCGAGCAAACATCTGTTAGGCCGCACCGTACATCATAACCAAAATACCGCTGACGATAAGTACAGATATGCAAGAAGAAGATGCAAGAAAAGAAGAGACTCACGGATGTGCATTTGGTGGGCGTGCCGTTCTCCGTGATGACGGGGAAAAAGTCCTGGTGGTGGTGTTGCTGGTGGTGGTGGGTCCTGTGCTGGTGAGCGCCGCCGGCGGCGGCGGCTCCGGTGCCCCGCAACTGCAAGCCGCGCAGACTCGAGGAGCGCCTCAGTGCCGTGGGCGAGGGCGAAGGCGAGGGCCGAGGTATCCGCGAGTCCAGCGGCGAGATCGGCGAGATCGGCGAGATCGGCGAGCTGAGGCTGCCGCTGCTACTCCCGCCGCCGGCGCCGCCGTTCACCTGGTGCTGCTGATGGGCCAGCGAGATCGGGAGGCTGTGGAGCGCTCGTTCGCCCCCGTGCCGCGCCATAACCTCTGTGTTTGCGGTGCCGCTGCTGCTGCTGGCGAGGCTGCTGGGCTTTCACGGCTCGAGGAGCATCGCGCCTGCACCGGCTCAGCTGTAGCGTGATATATATATATATCAGTCGCGGGATGAGAGAGCAGTGGAATGATTTGCGCGCGGCTGCAGTAGCAGAGCTGCAGGATAACCGACGCTCTGTTGGCGGGGAAAGGCCTAATGCGCGTATGCTGCAGGCTAGCTCACTTTCGCGGCTTTGGCTACTTATGTTTATCGCTTTGAAACTCGATGTATTTGCTTTGATTGGTAAAAGTTGATTGGTACGAGGGAAGGGGCATTCGTCTGTACCTATGGAGTAAAACTAATATATCGTGTTATTTGTATACATTGCATCGAGTTAAAACCTATTTGAAAGAAAAAACAAATATTTTGGACTATGAAACGCTAATTCTATTATTAACTGCGAACAATGTTCTTTGTTCTATTTTAAAATATTCTTTAATTTCACCAGGTGAATAATGTCTTGAAAAATTAGTATACGCGAAGAATAATGACATTTCACTTTATGTATATACGAGACAGTACTCATTTATAACGCGCTATTTTTATCGCTGACCACAATATCCTCTACTTTCTTTTTCAAAATACGAATGTATTTTCCTCCCGCGCGAGCACAAAAATATTCAACAATATGCGTGATAGTAAACGCCTTGACGATCTACTTCCAGCGTACTAAATAACAGCACAATCGTATATATGTACTTACTTAATTTTTTAGCAGAAACATATTCGATTGTCAAAGCGAAAAAAATAAGCAGATGAACTCCTTATCGCGAATGTCTGGCTGTCATAAAAAAAAAGCCGACAGGTGTAATGCTATTACGTATGTACTTGCGCTTAATAAGAAGTACAAGGGCTTCTCTATAGGCTTTTCTCGCGTTGAAATCAGCTCAATAATTGATGGTAAAGCTTAGCTATAATATTACCGTCCGACCTATGCTCGACCAACAAACTGCAAAACAACTTGCTCGATCGAGAAACTTCTTTCTCGACAAAATTCTGACTTTCTCTTTCATCGACTCCCAATCATTTATTTACAGTGCTAGCAGGTGAAAAAATCGCGTGTATACAGCCGCGTACTTCCTATACTTGATAAAAAAGAAAAAAGAAAAAAAAAAGAGAAATCTTCCCGACGGCACACATTGTTTATGACACGCGAGGCATCGCCGCGGAGACGAGCAAATTCAATGGAGCAATCGAGCCTCGGTGCATTATTACGGTACGCCGCGGCGGCAAGCAAGTCTAACTGCATGCACCGCGCGCGGCGCTTATAGCTATATTGCCTACCGTAGCCTAGAAGGCTCTCTCTCTCTCTCTCTCTCTCTCTATCTCTGTTCACGCTTCGTCGAGCGGCTATATACCTGCGCCCGCGCGCGTCATTTCCTCCTTGCCTAGGGTAATTATATAACTCCAGCAATTTTTAAGCCGGCTAGCTGCAGGTGAACGGACTTGGAAAGGCAAGCAGCTGATATATATACATGCGCCAGCTTGGCTCACGAATTCACTTTGCGCGCGATTCGACAAACTTTGCTCAATAATTACGACCTTGGACGCGAGGGACTTTCGCGTGCGCGCGCCTGCTCTGAGCAATGCTTTCGATTTCCAAGCGAAAGAGAGGGAGAGTTGAATTTTGCGATTGCAGTATTTTTAGTGGTATATATTGGGTTAGGTACACTCGTCCAGGCTTTTCCGAGAAAACTCGAGTGCACTGAACTGAATTATTCGCGAGCGAGGAAAAAGCTCGATGAGAAGCCGCGACTCTTTGATGTTCCGGAAGGGATATAGGCGCTTTATATCGATATATATATATATATATACGTAGGTGAACGAGGCGGCATTTTTTCTCTGCGCGCCGGTACTAAGACCCCAGAGTTTTCTTACGAATCTCGAGTGCATCCTCGGCCCGATTCTACTTTGGATGATGGGAATAGAAAACAATCGATTATTCGAGCCGCGTTCTATTTCGAGAGCCTACATGCCTGACCTCCTGCTACTATCTCTTAGTCTACCTAAATTGCACTCTTATCGCGGAATATTTTCATAATTACCTACGCGCCTGATGCTGATATAACACTTACGTATGTTGTGCAGTTGCAAATTCGTTGCAGCCCGAGGAGCTCGACTAATTTGATTCGGAAGTAAAACTGCTGATGCCGGACAAATTTTTCATTCCGTTGATGTAATTACTGTTGTTTGTGTATAGAAATTGAATTGTGTTGTTTTCAGCCGGTTTTAATTAATATTGCACTATATACGATACAAATTATGCAATTTGTGAAATGTAAAAAAAATTAGATTGAATTATTTAAACAATTGTTTATACGACATTAAAACTTGAATATTGCTTAATTTACTTAGCATAAGCTTTTTAAAAAATATGAATTCCCTGTAGTATTAATGAACCATTGATTATTATTTAATAACTAAAAAAATCTCTATAGTTCTATACATTTCATTTTACTATTTAATTCTTTATCTAAATCACCGAATTAACTTTTATTTCTTTTTTGCCAAATGGATAGAATAATTTTCCTGCGAGCTTGGCAACGAAAAGTTTATAAATTTAGTCGCATTTCGATAGGAAAACTCAGCCTTCCATTATTTAATAGCTCTATTCAACCGATATAACAAAGCACAATTATTTTCAAGGTCATTGAAATTATATAGTTTATTCGTACGGTAAACACTTTGAAACAATCATTAGGAAACTTTCTACTTACAACTTCACCGTTAACCGCAAAATGGTGAAATATGATTAATATATCAGAACATCTGATAATAAATAAAGACTAAAAAAACTAACTACGATTTCAGAGTTGATCACCTTTATTATCATTATTTTTATTTCACTGTCAAATAAACGAAGAATAATAGGTAAGCCGAGAAATCCGGTTGAATTGTTGTAAAAACAGTAATCGATCGCGCCACTCAGATTTATCGATCAATATCGTTATAAGAATGTAACCATTGATAAAACATTTATACCAAAATACACCTGACGCGTCCGCGAGGAAAACAGCGTGCCGCCGAAGCAGAATAGAAAAATAAATGAAAAAGCAGAATTTCGTCTCGGTCGTCGCGCCGATTGAAAACTAACTCGGGGAATTGGTAGTTAAGCAGTTCGCTAATAAAAGCGCAAGACCCGAGGGTCAATTTGACAGAAGCCACGCGCGCACAAACGCACTTGGCAGATCTATTTTTCCGGTTCATCGCGTCGCACCGCACACGATTTCTCGAGGTCGTTGGATAGAAAAAACAAAGGCCTCGCACCGCTGCTGCACTGGCGAATCGACCGAACACCAAGAGGGAGATGGAAATAATGATCTCCGCTTACCCAAACTCTCCTTCTATATAGTTATATATATATGTATATCCTGCAATGCCGCGGCTGCAGCTGCTCTCGCACGGAGGTTAGTTGTCCCAGAGCTTTTTATCCTCCCTCCGCAGCTCTATGCCAATCGCGAATGCACGCCTGCCGATGTAACGAAACACTGTCACCGAGGGCTGGGGATTTGGCGAAGACACTGTCCACCGATCGTGTATCGCAGGTTGCTACTGATTATGCAGCTGGCGTCGAGGCGTCACGAGAAACACAGCGATAGTATGTTATTTCGTAACCTCACTTTTTTTTCCTCGCACGTCCAAAGCGCTGCAGAGCGTGCGCACACCGAACACGGCCGTCTAGCGGACTACGCGCAAGTCAGCCGTCGTGACTGTCATGCGAGCCGACGCGCAAGAAACGTGCATTTTAGACAGCTGGAGGACTCTGGCGGTAACCGCTGGAACGAGAACTTTCTGCTAGGCTGCTTATATACGGTAATTGTACACAGAGGCCGATGGCGCGAAATAGGAATGGAAGTAGCATATCTACAGGGGCTAGTGGGAATTCTCGTATGCGAATGAAAGGCGGAATTTTGTTATACAAGTTAAATGTTCTATTCTCTAGCCCTTTTTACAAATATTCCAGATATATATGTATATACATTATTACAAAATGCATTCATGCTATATAAAAAAGATATTTTCTCATTTATACAAATCTAATTCTCTTACATTTATTCTCCGCGCTCAAGTCTATTTAATTCATACACACGTCGGTTATCGTTGCTTTAGTATTATTTCATTTTGATTGTTTTTCGTATTATTTTTGTGATAAATAATTTTCATATCACAGAGTATTATTTATAGACGTAATTGTAATTGATGCGTGTTTTCGTTGACGGCACCAGCGTCTTAATCCTTTCGATCACACGTTTTCATTTGTTATTGGAGAATCCAATAGAGTTTTACGTAAATTTTTGCGATTTCTCAACTAATTGCAGTGCATTCCACTTTGGCCAGATAAAAATATCCATTCAAACAAATCCTGAAATCATCAATGAAAGTTCCAGAAAAAAACCATAATTATTTTTGTGAACGAAAGGATTAAATACAAATGAAAATTCTACATCTAGAATATTATCTATGCACGATAATGAAATCATTTCTCTGCTTCTATCAATTAAAAGTTCATCTCTATAATACAACTTTATAGTAAAAAAAAACTAAAATAAAATTTTAGAATTAATAAAAATTAAAAAAATGTATCATTTATGACCAAGTTAGAACTATAAAACAAATTTAATCGTAATTAAATTAGCTGCCCAATTAGTGTAAGATCTCGACGACTGGGACTCTTTTTACAGGTGGACGATGGGAATTGTTTTCGAGCGATTAGGGAAAATTTCCGCACACTTAAGTGTTTTTTTTTTCTTGAAAACAGGAATATTTCACTTATTATATCTAAGCAACCACATCTATCCTCTGCAACTGTTCGTCCTCTTTGTGCATGCACTTTTGAATGGGCGGTATGACGAAGAGCATCAGTCCACTGAAGGCGATCATCGTGCCGGCGACGTAAAAGCCCGGATTGTACGATTGCATAGCGTCCGCCAGCATGCCTGAAAATAAAGAGAGCAATTCGATATAATAGTCGCGAGCGTCGCAATGGGAAAGAAAAATGGTTATTTCCAAAGTTTTACCGGCAATCGGAGGGCCAAGGAAAGAGGCGATTCCTTGGGATAGCAGTACGAGTCCAAAGGCATTCGTCAAACGATCCAGTCCAACCAAGTCAACCAGACATACCGACGTGAGGCCGACGTAGGCGCCAGCCGTGAATCCGTACACCGATGCATAAACGGCCAGCATTTCGAAGGAATTACAAAAGGGGCTAAATGCAGTAGCTGAAAATGTACGTGAATAAGTAAGACATTTTTTCCCTTTTACGTTTAAATCATAAAACTTATAGCCAAGTGATTTATCACTCAAAATGCCTCCGCTTAACTGCATTTATTTAGCACTATCCAAAGTAGGTAGTATAGCTCATTTAGGGAAAGTATAAACAGAAACTACATAAAAAAAACTGCATGCGAAATATACAAATAACTATGCTTTAAGTAGAATCCCACAGATCGTTATATATTGATCATGGTTGGTAAAACCATAGATTCAATTACTCTATTAGCAAGAAGAGTTCGTATACTTTGGGTCGTGTATTAGTCTGAAACTTTAGAGAAGAAATGAAAAGTATTAGGTAATATAAGCTTTATATTTTTAAGAATGAGAATTAATCTTTGTTTTAAATTACTCATATCTTTCGAATGAAAGGTACTAACAACTCATTCTAAAATGCAAATGAAACCTTGGTTGCACTACTATTTTTGACTAGTACTTTGTGGTGTATTGTGTACAATGTAGTACATTGGTCTCGTTATAAAAGTTTAAAGCCAGTCATGATTTTCCATTATACTTTGATTAAATCGGCGCCTAGGACACATATTTTTTTTACAAAAACAAATCTCTCGAAAGTTTCAGCCAACTTGTGAACTCTCCTCGTACGACTGCACTTTCTCTCAAATCTCATTCGGGATTATTCGAGGGCAGGAAAGCCAAAGAAAGTCAATAAGGTAGTAAAAAATAAAATCTTACCTAGGCCACAAATAGTTAAGCATACGTTATACACTAGTAATCGATTGACCCAAGGCTTGTCGGAGACGTAGCCAAGTACGATCCTGCCGATGGTATTCGCTATTCCTATGACAGAGAGCAACATACTCTGCGACGTCTCGGGCACTCCTTGATTGCCCGCCAGAGGCTTTAAAAGTAACGCGTATTTCTTAATTTGCACATCCTCGGTATATGCGATTGATAAATGATCGATAAATGCGCCGTGACACTCACCATGAGGTAGACGTAAGGCACGTTGAAGCCGATGCTCGTGCAAAAGTTCGACACGGTGAATATGATGAAGAGGGGATCCCTGAGCAAGGAGAACCGCAGCATACGCTTGAGGATGTTGGTGTCGTCGTCGTCGTCCTGGCACTGCTGGGACTCGACGACCCGGTGTCCGGCGCCGTTCGGCAGACTCCTCAGGGACAGCCGCAGTCGCATGTTCTCTTCGCTGTTCGTCAGCGACTCTCTGAAACGCGCGTCTTTCGATTACCTACCCTCCTTCGTTCAAACTTTACTTTCTCAAATGGAGATGGAAATTTTGAAAATGCTGCACGTAACGGAAAATCAGCGGATCAGCAGGTCTCGTTTGTTGCGCAACCGCTGCTTTTCCCTTGCGTAATCTCATTTGAATCAAGCTAATAAATTATGTAATATCTATAGGGTAAAGTGCGGATCGAGGCTTACGAGCGCTTGCGAATATTGTGTATGCTGCTGCGTAAGAAGACATCGGATCGATTCATTATGCCGCTGCCGCAAGAGGTTCGGGGAAAGGGTTCGCCGGGCTGTCCGGCCTCCTTTGTCACCAAGATCGGCTGGCTGAGAGCGAGACGAATATTGTTGGACGCATTGTCCGCGGATTTGCCGTTCGAGTACCTCTTGGGCGTCACGTGGCTGATGCTCACCCGACGGTCCAGCTTAGGTCCGTCCGACGTGAAGTTCGTCGCGCTGTTCTTCGCCACATCCTACGATTACATAATGTTGATTCGCGTTATAGCTACCGATTTGAAAGCATATGAAATTCAATCACTGATTAATTACAGGTAATAAACGATGCCTTTACCTGCAAGGGGATGCACTCGGAAGACTTGATGGGCTCGAGGGGCCTGAACATGACGCCGAAGGCGATGCAGTTGAGTATAATGGCCGAGAGGATCATCATCGCGTACCTGTAGTGGCCAAAGTCCCGGACGAGGAAGTCGATGAAGGGGGCGAAGACGACGGTGCCGAGACCCGAGCCGCAGACCGCGATTCCCGTCGCCAGCGATCTGTACTTCTCGAAGTAGACCGTCACGCTCACGATGGCCGGCAGGTAAATCAGACCGAATCCCAGACCTGCAAGAATCGATCGACGTACTTTATTTCTACTTTTCCCCTCGAAGCCTGTAATCGCGCGCCGCAGGATAAAGAAACTGAGTTCGAAGCTGTAGAAGCGAGGGATAGGACTATAGGATGTTGTATATATATATATATATATATATATATACATATCCATTGAACGAATATAACTAAAACGTCCATTAGTACTCACAAAAATGCCGCGCATACTCGGTGAATCTTTTCTTTGTTGCGAATAATGATGTGCATGCGTATTCAACGATAGCGACGGGCGTCTCATTTTCCTTGACGATTTAATGAATCAAAGACAGAATAAAATTAAAAACCAGATTTTCTCGAATCGATTATACGTACATCTCTTATCGGCCGTCGATGTAAATTTATGTCGCGCGCGCTTTGGAATATTTTTTTGTTTTTTCTTCATTAATTCCTTCTAGAAGATCCATTGCGCTTTGTAAACAACATAAATGTGCATACGGTATAATTTTCAGCTAGATAAAAGGTCATTGTTGCGTATCAATGATGAAGATACAGATACAGCGGAATTGATCACCGTTAAAAGACTCCGTGTAAATTTCTGCACAGTCAGCATTGCACGTTTCGCTGGAATTGCTTTTCTCTCAGCTGCCAGACGAGCTTATAACGCGATATAAAGGCCGAACGAGCATTTTTGTGAGTATAACGATATAACGTCAAAGAATCGCTAATGTTTGCTATGTATATATACACAATGCAACGGTGAAAGTAATAAAAACGAAAAAAAGAAAAAAAGAAAAAAGAAAATTGTTTGCAAGATAACTGAAAAACTAATCGATCGAAGATCATCGTAAAAGCTTACCTCAACCGTGCGAATATCCCCATATCCTTCGCAGCTCGCTTATTCAGCAGCGAACGAGAATCGTACATTAAAAAATCGGACAGTAAATATATATGATAGAAAGCGCCGCGAGAGTATATAAAGAATTAAGCAAAAGGCAAGAATTTGATGAAAGAGCTTGTTGTACACTGTAACTTATAAAGGTCACGTACCTGTTCCAATGCCAGCGGTGAAGTAAAGCATTACTATGCTATCGGCCCAGGCGCTGGCCAAGAGACAGGCGCTCGCTAAAATCGAGCCGGCGATCGTCACCAACCGACAGCCGAACTTATTCACGAGGAAACTGGAAATTGGACCTGTGGGCGAGATTTTCTCTTGATTACTTTTGGCCCGGCAAAGCTTTTACTCAAGCCGATATAACTTATGTACTGTTCGTTATAGCATTTCCGACGTCATATAAAGTGGAAAAGTCATTGTTTTCGAATGTTACTCATCATTATTTCAATATAATTTTAGAAATACTTATAAAATATTGGCACTACTATTAATTTTGGTTACTTATTTTGGTATAGAATTATTCATGTTACATGCAGTGTCAATGCGAAGATATATATTTACCAGAACAATATGTGACGCCGACGAGGAGTGATGCGATCCATGAGGCCTCTTGATTGGTAGCATTGAAAGAGCTTTTAAATTGTTCGTGGAAAACTCCATAAGAATACGTTACTCCGTCGGCTGAAAAAAGAAAGATTCGACATTTTCATTAAATATGACAAGGCTTGATTGCATCGAGACAATTAATACAATGCATTATTAATTAAATAATAAGTCACACTTATTATACTTTGATGCGGCTTACGCAGTTGAAAAATTGATAAAAAAAATTGACATTTAAATTTTAATGATTCTAAAGATGGAACTTATCAGTTCTTATCGTATATTACAACAATCTAGAAAATTTATTTTCCATATGCATAACGACGCAAGCGCCAATAAAACTTTATATCGTATACTAAACACTTTTAATATAATAGCTTTCACATTTTCACTTCTTTTCTCAGCCTATTTCATTAGAAATAAAAAGAAATAGAAATGATTTACGCGCATGTAAATGATCTAGGCTGCTTATCGAACGCTACGCCATTAAGCCCATCTGTTTGGGTGAAATTTTCTTTAACACATACATATGAGGAATCAATGATTTAAGGCGTAGACGCCGTTATAATCAGGGTCCGTTGTAATTGTAATCTGCAAGCGCGATAAGCCTACGCGATCCCCACGTATAATTTCGATATCTCTGCAAGCTGCATCTCGATGTATGTGGAAACCCGTTAAAAGAGACACTTCGGCGACGGTTATATAGTTGAATGAACTTTGGAAGCCACGCGACGAATAGACGGAAAAATACTCGCTTCAATCTATAGATGTAATGAAAGTCTAACGTTTGCCGATTGTAATGCGATAAAACGTTGTATATTAACGATGCAAATAAAGTAAAAATGCTCGAGAGATCAAAAGTTGAGCCTTCGAGTCGCTTATCTCTGATTATACCTTATTATATACATAAAGTTGGAATACAAGTAAACAACCACTCGAGTGAAATACATGCCTTGATAATTCTAGACAAATAAATAAATCTCCGATTATAAATGAGCGAGCGAGCGAACGAAGGTACTCGGTGATTCTCTCTTGCGATAATTGTGAAAAATAATTTTTGAGAATTTCCTTCAAGGCTCGAAAGAAGTCTATTTCCATCAACGGCGTGATACATTTGTCCTTCTTTCAAAGAATTTTATTTTCGACCGAAAACAAAGCGTACAACGAATGAATCATATGATGGATACGTATTATCAAGTGCAGGTCTTGTACAAAAATGTATATTCTAAAATCTAAACTAAGTGATAATAATTAAATTTTCACATTACAGTGGTTTACGCTCTTTAGCAGCACGATTATCATTGAAGTAGGTCGCGATTTCAATGATAATCGCAAAATTTTAAATTACCTACCAGATATACAGTAAACAGCGCGTGTAATACTGCAGAAATATGACTTTTTCTCGGTAAAATTGAAATTTCCAAAGGCACGCGCTTCTCGTTGTTTGCCTAATTAAAATGCAATTTTATTTTCTTTTATCAAGTAGTTTCGCAAAATTGACATTTCAGAAAAACTTCGTACTGTCCGCAGTTTTGTCCTAACGCCGAGTCATTCGCATACACGCGATAATTATTATCATTAAAGTCTGAGTAACAGTTAGCTCGAGCCTTCTAAAGTGACTAACTTTAGAACCGCGCAATGCCATTGTATCCACCAAAAACTCCATTTTCCCATATAGTGTATACTAATGCAACGTTTACGTAGCTTCAAAAACTAGGCGATCGATGCATTAGAGCTAAACCTCGCGATACCCGCACACGAATGGATCCTATAAATAAAGCTATAATGGAACGAATGAATGAAGCAAGGATACGTTAATATACATATATCACGGGTATAAAGTGCAGAGGCGCGACGTCGTTGTTTATACAGCCACACGCGTCGAAGGCGTAACGCTCTTTAAACTCGTGGAGTTGGGAGTAAATATCATATAAAAAAAGCGTATCCGCGGCTTCCATAAACCGCGCTTCCTTCGATAAGAGCCAAACGGGCGGACGTATAGGCACGCACATGGTACGAGCGATGAATCAGCCACACGCGTCGCTTTGGCGTGTAACGAGGGCAAGTCGAATTCCTAAAAGCGAGGCGGTTTTCTCTCTCTTTCTCCGTTGTCCTCGGGCCGTCGGCACTTTTCCGCACGAAAGTCCAACGATTTAGCGAGAGTTTTGACGACGGGAAGGCCTTTATTTAATAAAAGAAACGCTCGACGCAGCCGCTGTGTGCATCGTGTGTCGTGTGTCACGTGTCGTCTATCCGGATCGCTCCTCAACTACTCAAACAAGGCTTTTCTACCTTGTACCGCACCTACATAGAAGCGTGTTTTCGTCGACTTTTATCGCCTGATGCTTTTTAGATGTTTGGGACGTATATATCTACGAGTGGAGAAGCCTTTTCCGAGTAGAATAGTATATAAACTTTGTCCGTTGAGCTCGTTACCGATTACTCCTTCCCTTAATCGCGCGAACACGCCGCAACAGTTTGTACGGCAAATTTCTTTGAAATGAAGATGCAAATAAGTCTCTCGCATACAGACTGCTCGCAGGGCACGGCAGAGGGTCATAAATCTTGGCGAAAAGAAAGGAGCGATTAAGCGCGCGCGGACAAAAGAGACGTGTATATACATATAACGTTCCCTTAACGAGCCCGCGGGGAAAAAGAGCGCAATGATACGCGCTGCGGGGGTTAAGGTAGTTTCGCGTCATTGAGACCACCTTGACCGTGTCTCCGCGCATCGCCTCTCATATGCCATCCAACTGCAGTTTTTGCGCAATTGCATTCATATACATATTCCTATTTGCGATCTATATATCGTCGATATAAAAGGCGGAAGCGATTTCGAAGCGCGACGATAGTTGCCGCACCGGCTTTTTTAGCCCCTTCGTACACGCACTGCGCCTAACGACCAACTTTGCATAACATTTATACAATCGTCGCGGCGCAATCCTGCCAGTCCCGCATAACGCGTATATATACCTACTCCCGAGTCGACCCTTTCAATTTCATTTGCAGTTGATCCGATCTGCAGCGGATTTTCATTGCGATGAAATGGGGATGGGGACGTTAGACAGTAGGCTGCGACGGTTGATCTAAAATAAATCGCCGGCGGAGTATTGTCCATTGGAATTGATCACCTTCTAAAATTGTACCGGCGAGCTCGAGCTACGGTCAATTTTTGGTGATTTACAAGCCGGATATAGAATGCAAATTTAAAGTCCCATTCGTTATAACGACGGCGTGCAGTTTATATCGTGCAATTGCAAACACGGAAAGCATGCCACAATCGATAAACATTCTCGTATACGCAGAAATCACGAAAATTGCCTACAGAGAGGCTCTACAAAAAGAACCAAGGATCAACCAGTAAATCCCGCGCATAATTCGCGGTTAAATTACAGCGCGACGCGCCTCCTATTGCCGTGCACGCGCACACAGACACACAGACACACAGACACACAGACACGACAAAAGTCGCGCGGGCACGCGGTGTCGCCGGCACAATACCAGCACGCGCTTTGGCGTTTATAATTCACGTCGAACGCGGGCAGATTTAATCGGCGATGCGCGGCTCGCCCACGCATTCGTAGTAGCATCAGCCGAGAGATGAGTGTCGCCTTTCCCGAGATCGCGTGCTCGCGCTCGGTTAACCGCGAGAGACAGACAGAGAGAGAGAGAGAGAGACTCGATGCCCAACTGCCATTTGGCCAGCTACCAGGCCGCGGAATCCCACTATTCGCATTTTCTCATAGCTATACGGCGAAGGCGGCTCCGACCCGGTGACGGCTAAGCCCTTAGACCGCGCGGTAATCCTGCATTCTCGAGACCTATCGTTATAGCCAAGAGTCGGATAGGATGTAGGATAGGGTTCCCTGAGCGGGCAGCTCTTATTATGTACCTACCCGGCAACTCGTTGCACGCTCTTTGGTTCTCGACATCCGCGGAGATAAGAGCTAGAGTCCGACGATGTTATACCTGTTTTTTTTTGTTAATCTATCCGCGGCACCTTCAAACATATCGTTGCGTAACTAATTACACGGCGGACTATCTGATATTTATTAATATTGGCATTCCCGTGTCTTTTTATCTTACACTTCGCTTATAATAAAGTACAAACGCGGTGTACGTGTGTGTGTGTAGAAACAGCACGAGAAATAATTAATGAACCAAGCTACTGGCACCAGTCCATACACGTGTAATGAGATAAGCTACGTATCTATATCGCGTTGAAATACTTTTTAATAAGTATAATATATATATATATGTATGTATGTATGTATGTATGTAGCGCACTCTGCACAGAAATCAAATCGATTGATTTTACAAGTCGCGCTACTTTTTCTTTTTTATCGAGATAGCGATGCAAGTATCTTATACGGGTGAATTGTGCGTTGTACTTTGTATCGCGTTGGTACACGAGGTCAATCTCAATTATCAACCTTTTTCTTTTTCGTCCCCACTTAAGCGTGGATTATCTGTATAAGGTTTATCGCGCGCATTAGATTTGAAGTAACGTTGATCTTATGAAATCTAAGCGTGGAATCTAGCCTGTTATATATATGTGGAGTTCAAGTGTGAGTGCGAGCGTCGTAAGTGTGCAGGGTTTTTCCATGTGGCTTAATTTCTAGCTTCTTGGCCACATGACTTGGTTGTTGAGTGTTTTTAATGTGGCCATGCCATTGTATATATATTATATGATCTCCAAATGCGGGATGTGCAGACGGTCGGAGGGCTTTTCCGAAAATTACCGCAGTTATGCAGCAAACACATCGTCCGTAAGAGTGGATCTCGAGTGCACGCAGACGTATATCAAAGTGTATTACTCAATCAACACTCGAAACCACTGAGGTTACGTCTATTTATTTTCAAGTTTCTCGCGGATTATTTTGTAATGAAACCATTCATGTAATTGAAACATCCCAAAAGTTATATTTAATCATGACTCTATTAATTAATTTTCGAGATAGAGAAAATCCAAGAAAGCATCCGCGCGACTCGCAGCTCGAGTCAAAGCGACCAAAAAAAAAAATGTACGTACAGCTTTGTAAATTTCATCAAGCAAATGTCACGAACGATGAAAAATGCGGAAACGTTAATTAGAGATAGCGTAAGTACGCGCGATGCGCAGTCTTATTAAATCGTGGTGGCGCATGACAATCCAAGTCGTAGAAGCGCATTGAAAAGCGTGGCGGCCTGCACTTCATCAAATTACATTCTCTCCCTTCTCCCTTAATCAAAAGGAATGAACTAAACATAACTCGAAGGCGCACGCATTTTCAACAACAACGCGTGTGACTCTCGCGCGCTTCAGCATTGAACTCGCGCGTAATTGACTTGAAACAAAAAAAGAAGAAAAAGAAGAAGAAGAAGAAGAAGACGAAGAAGCAGCTGAAGAAGAAAAAGAAAATGTATGCGTGGTTATTAATGCCGACGGACAAAGTGTATACTATTCTCGCGTGTATAAGCGACTGAGCGAGACAAATGCCAAAACGATTTAAAAAGCGCATCCAAAATTAGTGATAGGCTATAAGCGCGCGAAAATAGATATACCAAAGACGCCGATGATGTACACTGCGTCGCGCAGTGAATTTGCAGCACCAGCAGCATCGAGAGACCGGAGACGAGAGAGAGAGAGAGAGAGAGAGAGAGCATATATATAACACGTGGAAAGCGTGTCTTTTATTTCTTTCACTCGCTCGACAGTCTCGACAGCGCAGTGCAAACTCCTCCTATCCGTACGTACACATGAACAAAGTGTGCGCACCAGGAAAACGTGCAATGTGCACTGCTATGCCCTGTGCCTCTCGCATCTCGTCTCTCTCTGCGAGAAACAGAGAGAAAGAGAGAGAGAGAAAGGCAACGGCACTTGCGCGCATTATAAATAGCGCGCGTCTCTCTGCAGTGTATAACCTCACGAGGTTCGCTCCGTGCAGTGCCGTGCGGCTCTTTTTATATACATCGTATACCTACTCTCAAAGCTCGCGTGCACATGTCTTCGTCACATCCGAGTGTATACTTGTACGAAAGGATGCGCAGCTTTCGGGGGACAGCGGACCGCGCAAACTTACCGCGACGTTGCCCCGCATCGCGCTCTCATCTCTTTCCGCGACTGGATGGAATATGGATGTACTTATATACGTATAGCGTTTGGTATATATCGGAAACTATATGTCCACGCGCTCGAGACGGCGGCGCTCGAAATGTTTTCCTGGCAAACGGTTCGCGGGCATAAAATGTCTCTCTGTATCGCGCATATCTCGATGGCGGGAGACAGTGCAGCGAGCGAGAAAGAGCGAATTTAATGCGACGCGCGGATGGCAGGACGCGTAATATGCTTACTCATCGGGGACCTTTTTCCAAAATAACACCGGAAAAGCCACTGTACTTATATTTGAGCATTTGCGCACGAGAGGGAAGTATCGATCTTAGCCGTTGTACTCACAATTTCAATCCCACCGACAATAAAAGTCACGCGTATCGCCTATAATATTATTCGAATAGGAAAAAATGTTTCCTCAACTTGACGCAACGGCCTGCGGCACATATGAATTTCAAATAAACGCGCATCGCAAGCTTAGCCGAGAACGATCGAAAGAAGGAGCTGCAAGGTATCGGAATCCGATTAGGAATTCCTTATGCGGCAGCAACGTATCTCTCCGATGCAGATATTTAATCATCGGCAGTGCTCTCTTGAGCTGCGCACACAAAGTCAAAGTAAATGGTCGCGCGGCGGTATACCGAAACAATGGCATTATCCGCGGCAGCGTGCATCAGCGCGGCGACAGCATCAGCATCGGCTTGCCAACGTGCGTTCGCACACACACACACACACACACACACACACACACATCAGACAAACGTACACGCAGACAGACTCACAGACAATCTTTTTCCGTCATTTCTGAGTCAGACATGTGTACGCGTGCGCGCGATTCGTGCGTTATAAGATCTTTTATATAGAGCGCCCCTTAAATACTCTCGAACTGCACGCTCTCTCTCTCTCTTCTCTCTCTCTCTCTTTGTGTACATATAGGCTCACTATGCCGCAGCGCGCGCGAGAAGACTTGATCGACTTGAATTATATGCATCTCGGTAAAGCCAAGACACGCGGCTGCTGCTGCGTCTATTGGTATACAATGTTGCGCGGATTACTGTTGTATAGCGGCTATCGCGTAAGTGTCGAAATGCCATCAGGGAAATGTGTGTGTGGGTGTGCGTCTGCCAATGTGTATTTATCGTCCTGAGATATATCATGCAGTAATAGAGGGATAGAAGAAAACGTTTGCGCGATCGACGAGCAGGATGGATTTATAGATTGTTGGAAGCTCTCGAGGAGCGCGATTTGATTAATCGACAAGTAATTACACCGCCGTCGTCGACGTCGCACCGCTTCTGTGCGAAAAGATAGCGATCGGTAGTTTATTGCACATTGAGATTTTATTTAATTTTGTTTCAGTGGACGAGATCGGCCACGAACGATTATTTATAATAGTTGCCGCGGCTCTTCTAAGCTCAGCTGCCAAATGCAATCGCTGATTATTCAACATCGACACTCGAAGGTTCCCCTCTTGCACGTGTATCTGTGTCTCTCTGCGTCCAACTCTGTGTGTGAGTGTGTGAGTGTGTGTGTGCAGTAACCGAAGTTGCGGCGCGCTTTGATTTTGAATGCGCTTTGTGCCGTGATGCACGTGCAGGAGCTGAGCGCGTGTACGCAATATTTGCGATGTACAGCTGTTGGTCAGCGCTGGAGTTCTTTTCTCTTTTTTTTTTGTTATCGATTTTGTCCGTTGGTGATTAAGAACAGTTTTGATTGTTCAACGATTTCGAGAGAGGAACGTTTGATTGCATTAAAAAGACGGCCGATGGTACTCATTGTATCGCCGGTTCTCATGTATTGAATACTTATATATTGAATTTGGAGGGATGATTTAATATTTGCAATTGATTTGCTGCTAATTATTGCTAAGTATAGTTTAAATTGTCATTGGGTAAATCGATGTTAAAGTACCAAGCTTGTGTCGCACAGATTTAATTGCATACTTAGATGTCTGTCTTATTCATATCAAACATAGGCAACTCATTTTCTATTTTGTAAACTCTGCGAGACATACGTGTACTTTTACACACTTGGATTTACAATGGGTATTGGGCATTTAAAATAACGTACCTATCTTGTAAAATGGAGTGATTCGTAATGAAAGCTGAGAAATATTAACAAAATTTACGTACCTCAGTCTTTATTAAATGCTTTGAATATTGAGAAACTAAAGTAACAATATAGTATAAATAATTAACGATTAAATATGCGGATGGTGTTCACACGAAACAATTAATTACATCGTCTATTAAAATCAAGATCTTTCCTCTCGATAAACGCCGACAAGATTTGATTAAATTTCAACGATGAAGAAAAATGCAAATAGCAAATAAAATCATCGGACCAATCGGTTCGCTCCAACGGACTTTGTTTATGCAAATCGTACGTAATCAAGAATCACATTGTATCGATGCATCGCCGAATACACGGATTGATAAATTATATTTTGAACCCGCGCGTATTGTGCCTTATCGTGTTCTACGTACTCCATATGTCCCACATGTTCGCAGCGAGAAGCGACACAAAAAACAAACACGTGATGAATACGAATGATAATTAGGTACATTGCATATGATAATGGTGTAGTCGCGAACAAATGCCGACAATAAATTTTCGAGCGGATATAAGTAAATTTATTATTCCATTAATTTTTATACGCGACCGTACCCGTATTCCGGCGGCCGACATTTCGTTTTTTTTTTCTTCTAAATATAGGCTTTGTTTGAAGAAGAGTCGGCGAGCCGGCAAAGTTAGTGGGTAAATAAAATTACACCGGCAAACGTGTGTGTTTGCGTAGAATGAAATTCATGAGCTTGGGAATGGAGGAAAACGCATTCATAATTATTTAATGAATGATCGATTATGATTTATGAATATGTATTGGTATAGAAGTGAATAAAATGTGTAGATATATACGCCAGGAAAAAAGTTCGCCCGCAAATGAAAGAGGATCTTTCCACTTCCAACCGTATGTAATCATCCGCGGAAGCTCGTATCAATCCGTCATTCGTATACGCGAATAGAGATGAATCGGTCGCTCAAAGAAAGATAGGCGTGAAAGATATACTTATATACTCACTGATAACATGGACCATGAATGAAGCGAATACGACGACCCATCCCCATCCCCCATCGGGCGGCGGAGGCTGCACGAGCTCCTCGTCCTTCTCCAAAGCCACGTCGTCCTTCCTAGCCCCGTTCTTCTTCAGGGCGGACTTGCCGTTCTTCTGCGGCACGTGCGTCATGACGATCGAATAAACAAACTAAGTACTCTCGATACAAAAAAAAAAAAAAATCTCGTATCGAAGGAGAGGCAAAGGCACGGGGAGTCAGGAGACGCCAGGCTTAGCCGATCTCATCTCGGTCCAGTCAACGGGTAGCCGGAGAAGGCGGTGGACCCTGCGATTTGGCCAGGCGGTCCTCGGGCTGCGGCCCTCGCATCGAACGAGACCAACGGCTGATCGGCCAGACTGTCGGAAAAGTCGCGCGATCGCATGCCCAAAGAACTCGGCTGCCGCTGCTGCTGCCGCTGCCGCTGCTGCTGCTGTTGCGCGTGCTCGTGTCTAGCGGGAGCAGAAGCGACTGGCTTTCCGGACCGATTAGCCGGCGCAATCGCTAGCGCGAACGATAAGACTAGCGGCTGGGATAAGAGAGGAGCGAGAGAGATAGAGATAGAGAGAGAGAGAGAGAGAGAGAGAGGGAAGAGCAGCACACGCAGGTGGTGCAGAGCCGAGGGGCGCGCGCGCGCCAGCGGCCGAGTGGAGCGAGCGGAGCGAGGCGGGGATCGAGCGCGAGCGGCCCGCACGAGATGGTCGCGGCGCGGCTGTCCTGGCTCGACTGAGCCAACCTCTGTGCTCCCCGCGCGGCTGCCAATTGCCTCGTGCCGTCGCTGCTGTTGCCGCTGCCGCTGTCGCTGCGGTGCAGATCCTATATACGATAGCTGCGCCTTGGCCGGTGGACGAGGGATCGCTGTTGGCGGCTATTGCCGGATGCGGAGGCTGCGGGCCCTTCGCGACTCGTCGCTGCGCGTTCGGGACACGATGATGATGCTGCCGCTGCTGCGGTCCTGGCCGAGGCTACTCGAGGCTGCTCTCCCTCCTGGACTGATTGGCATTTTTTTCTTTTATTCAGCCCCTCAGCGACGACTCTTTGATCCTCTTCTTCGGGGGTGGAGATTTCCCTCTGTAGCGCTGTCTGCTGTAAAGAGAATATAGACGGTCTTGAGAAGGTTTTCCTATGATGACTTGTGCGATGGGAGAAATTCTATTGTGCAACGATCATTTCTACGCGCATCCTGTATCGATGTTATTTATAGCCAAAATTTAAATAGCGGAATAAATCTTTGTACGATCCAAAGCACGTATAATTATGTTCAAGTTTTTTTTATCATTTTGAAAGTTGTGGGACATTTATATTTGCTTCGGATATGCAATGGTTTGATAATATTGCGTCAACGGGTCGAATGTGCTGAATATCGATGTTGCGACAATATCGGCGAACATTGTCAAAATGAAACTTTCAAAACAAACTAATTCCGCGGAGATGGCCTCGTTTTCGGAGTAAATTTTCCAAATTTTCAACATTGTAATGTCGCTTTGTAGTACAATATGCATGACGATAGCGAAAGATCAAATATTGGAGAGACAAGCGACTATTGACTCTTTATAATTTTGTTTAACCTACTAACACTGTTGAAATGCTGATTTTGAAACATTGAATGATTATATCGAGAAAATCTTTTGGCATTAAACGTGACACTAAAGCTCGGGGCCAATTCATCAAAGGAAACATTAGAAAGTAAAAGACTAGCTTCTAGTTTGAAATAAAAATGCAAAATAAATTAAATAATATCGAAGCTTTCTTAATAGTGTGCCTTGTTTATTTCTGCTTCGCGTTTAGTGAAATACATATTTCAAGTTGAATCGGATGCTATAGATTCAGAGCCGCGTAATAAACTTTTGATTGCCCTACTTGTTTATCTTCGAGAATATGTAGTTAATAAAATCCTCTCATTTGATGTCCAGCAAGTGTTTTGTGCAAATAAGCTCCTCGTAAACTTACTTTTTAATAAGCCAAAAGCTGCGACTGCGTGAAAACTCACATTACGAAAAATGTATTTTACCCGGAGTGAACGCGTTAAACGAGAATTCTCTACTCTCGAAACACAGTTTGTTTCTCGGGTGCAGGTGAATCATAAAACATGCAGCTCTGGATACCGCGCGATGTTCGCAAGGACCTCTGAGCTGATTTCAATTTTCCTCGCACGCTTATCGACAAAAATCAATGCCTATTCTACAATTCGAATGCCGAACGAAGCACAACTACGTACCCATGAATTAGTTCGTCTGCTCTGAATTTCTAAGTTTGTTTGGAGTTTGATCGTTGACGTTGTAAATAGTCAACGAGGATAGACGAGACTACTTAATCGAATTTGTTTTTGCAGCACTTGTGATATCGCAATTAGTTTATATATATGTATGTATCCGTAACAAAATCAATATTATCTTACACTATTATTTTCGCTCTTCGCGATATAAATATTTTTAACAAAACTAAATATCTACTTGCAACATCTAAATACATCATCCGCTCGATAAACGAATCGTTTCACTAGTTATTTATACATCTTCTAATACTAATAAATAAAAAGAATGATATTTGATTCAACTTTATTAAATTGCAATAAACCCAATAATTTATAAAGTTATTTAATAATTGAATTATAAAATAGATAAAAATTACTTTAGAATTCTTGCGATGTAAGAAATAGTGTATCAAATGATACTACATTCTTTGAGTAATACAAGAAAGTTTACGCTTAACGCAATAAAAAAGATACATGGTCTTGCTGTCTACTTCTGTAATGTTATCTTCAAAATAATGTTTTATCGTTTCAAACCTCGTCCTATACGCATCATACAATTGGAATGTGTCTTGTTCAGAAGTTGTATACATCAAGGACTGATAAAAATTACTATATCTTCCAATTCCATTAGAAAAACTCTGTTATTTAAGCGCAGGGAAATAAAGGTTGTCTAAAGTACGTATCGCATGTACAGAAATCATTTATATAATCAATGGCACGACATGAAGTATCATTCAAAGATCATCTCCTTTGGTCACGTCACTTTTTCGCCGCTTTTATTATATTTACATGATTTTGGCTCGATCACGCGCAGTGATTTCCGCCAAAAGTGAAGTAGCCGTTAACTAATCTGCACTGAAAATCTATTATTTTCGTATTGTTTTCGTAGCCGATAATCAATGTAATCATCCTACTTATCGGTAATCTTCAAATATTATCCAGTGGCTTAAGTGACCGATAACAGAAATATTAGTTGTAACATATGATTAGATATGTCATTTTTGTGAGGGCACACATTTCGAGACTATAAGCAAATAAGGTACATTTTAATTAATCCTTATCCTTTATCTGCACAATTATATACTTGTACATTGTGTTAAATATTGAAAATTACCAATTTTCAAGCTGTTTGTTTGTTTTCTGTATTTTCAACGCATAATAAGCTCTTATGAAAACATGAATTTCATCTGCAGTTAATTTATATTTTCTTGAAAGGTCAATTCTTTAAAAATTTAAGATAGCGAGGAATTAAAAAATAATATAGGTACATTCGCAAAATAACATATAATCTTATAAAATGAAAAACGAAAATATATCATTATTATTTTTAAATTTTATTTTAAAATGAAAGACGTATTTCCTTTGGACTTTGTATAAAGTATGATTACCACTAGCGATATATGTCACATGGTAATCAAGTTAGAAATTTTAATTTAAAAAGCTAATTAATCAGATTTTAGATAATCGCGGTACCTAATAAATAATGTATTGTTATATAATGAATTGAAAGCCTTAATTAATTAATTGATTGTTAGTTAATACCGAGTTCACCCTATTATACCTATTCATTACCCTTTGACGACGCATAAACTTTTATTATTTCTCAGAAATAGTTATGTCTTTACAGACTCTTTTTTTTCATTATAATTGCCATAATGAACGAGAATAAATATTTAACAGCGCTATTTTTATATAATTAACATTCTAAAGAATTATTAGATAAAAACGAAGTGGAACAATATCGTTTGACTATTAAAAATATGAAACTGAATAAGTTCGCAAGGTTGAAGATAGCTTAGTCTATCTATATTACACACCCATTACATGAAAAAGTTATTGATAAAAATATGACCGCGATATAGTTAAGACGAGAGACCTTATCATAAAACATGTGTTAATTAATTAAAAGTATGAAAGAGAAAAATAAAAATAAGCATAAAAATTATTTGTTATTAAAAATAATCTGCATCTATTGACTGTTTCGGTATTTTTTTAAGCTAATTTTAGGGGAATCAAAGCATAGATACATTTACATACACATTGACGAATAATACTTTATAGAGTACAAACACATAAAGATATCCGATTTAGAATTGAGAAAATGATTGTAAGTTCGACCTTCGAATAGTATAATGCACAGATCACGTATAGTTTACGTCCAGTCATTTTCAATCGATTTTCTGTTATTAAAATCTTAATTTAGGAAGCTTGTTACTCCAATCAAATTCAATCGGTCAAAACAGTCTTTAGTCCAACTGAAAATTATCGATTTCAAACGATAACATTTGTCTAACTGCAATTTGGTAATCCATAGCCAAACGAAATATCCCGCGAACAAATCCGTATCCAATAACATTCCCGCGTCATTTCGTAAGTCTATTTTCCAGCGGTAATCCGTTTTCGATCAGCGTCAAGTAGACACGCGCTCAAAGAGATATGAAATAATTTTGCAGCCGGTTCACACTTATACATACATGCATATACAGTGGCTCTATCCCGTGGTCCCCAGACGAGCTTGCAGTCTGTACAGATTTCTCGGTGATAAATTCGCGCTCGTTCGCGTAAACAAACGCCACTTATAGCCCGACAGCCCGAACAACAAAAGACATTAACAAGAGTTTATGTGCACGCTGTGCTATACACATACACATGGACTCGGCGAGCATTTGTTACACATTCCCTTTGGAGTGGTAGAGACAGAGAGAGAGAGAGAGAAAGAGAGAGAGAGAGGCTGCAGGCAGCAGGGAAAGGATGTGCTTGCAAAACTATGGTAGAGCATATAGAGCGTTTGTGGAGGCCGCGGTGGTGGTTACGGACTCCGAGATAACCGCCGATAGATAAAACTTGACTGCAACAAAAGCCTTTATATATACTTGTTTGGAATTTGTTTGTCTTGTCGGAATTTGTGCGGTTAATAAGTTATGCATACGCGAGTTGTTTGCTGAATAATTAAAACCTTCAAAACGAGACATGATCGTTTTTGCAAAATTTACTAGCGACAGCTTTTTGTATACTCTGATCGATTAAAAGAAAGACTTAATCGTCTATATGATGATTTATCTGGACAAAAATAATAATGTAATGTTTTCAAACGTGAAAAATGCTGTGCGAAAGAACGAAATTCTTCCATACATATCAAAGCAATAATAATGGCCTGGCCTGTACATAATGATTTTCAGCGAACTTTGCACCAAAGATTGGAATACACTCTATACGCTGCAGTACAAAAGGAATCGCTTTCTCTTGTACTCATTGTTTAACTCATTGTTCTTATCTCGATGATATATGGGAGTCAATGATTTGGCCCTATTCTATCGATTTCTCGTCGCTAATCTCCAAGTATAACAGATTACTGAAAGAATTTCACAAATTTCAAGCGAGATATAACCTTCGATAAGTTACACCGCGTCTGGATAGCCAATGCAATCTAGACACTTTTACGATATTTTATTAAATGATACTAAATAAATGTTGGCCGACAGAGAGAAATTTCGTATGTCCGTATGTGTGGCAGGCACAGCCAGTTCAATCGTGTTAATATCAGTTGGTATAATCTCCTACTTAACGTACATTTGAAAAGGGTTATTATATATTATCGTTTGATGTAGCGAAAAGTTAATTAAACCAAAGGGCTTCGAAATGTCAAATTATTACCTATTGTGTAGGGTATTGTTCAATGTACTTTGCGCTTTCAAATGATTTAAGCTTCACACATCCTGAATTTTAATTTATTTTTCATTTATTTGTTTCTTTTCAACCGACTAATATTCAATTACAAAAAATTATAAAATCAGAGGCAATGATGCATAATATCATAGTATGTGTTATTAAACATTCATGGATTCATAAATATTCATATCAGGAATAAGCAATTGAAACAATTTAATAAGATAAAAAGTATAAAGTGAAAATAATGATAAATTTGTCAAAATAACATTTTCGCGGGTATCTTTGTATAAACTTTTCATATACAAAAGGGTGCACCGAGAAAAGAAATTCTAAGACTCCATGAAATTTTTTATTAACAACCTTTTCCACTTAAGCTTTAGATACAAAATGTATTTCTTGGAATGAAGCAAATAATTTCATTAGAATCGACAAAGAAATCTTTATTAAATCTAAGAAATCTATTCAATAACCCGCGCATTCATACGATCAGTTTCTAAGCTTGCTTATACTCTTTTAATGTTTTCTATAAATGAATTTCAAAAATCAGTTTCATATTCAGTAATACAATCAAATTGTACGTGTTTTTTAACTAATTTTTCAATCGAGAATTTTTTTAATTGGATTTTTTGGTATAATAACAACAAAGGATACTTCCTTAACTATAACTATATAGTAATTGAAAATTGATTAATAAAAACGTGCCATTGAAACGTAAAGCAAGAAAAGGAGGCATCCAATGAAGTATCCAATGATCGCGCGCTTATTTTCGCATCTACACAAAAGAATTTTCATAAATTCATTTCAATTGAATAGCCGTGCGCGGCTTATTATTCGACATTTCAGCGAGTCTCTCGAAGAAATTACAAATGTATCGCTGAGAAATTGTTCTGCAGCCATAGATGTATGTGCAGTCAATGAAAAGCAATGATTTTATTATACGCGCGCGGATCCGTTGTTCTGCAGTATAAGGCATTACTTGATTCGACTCGATTGACACATGCGCGCGCGCGCGCGGCTTTATAATAAAAGCGCGGCGCCGCGAGCGAGCGCCTAACTGAGAAAACGCGAAAAAATAAACGCGCTCGCGGCGAATGTACACATGTATATACTTATATATGGATCGGACGCGGCGCGCAGTAAGTTTCCTTTGTGCCAAATCAAAGCGTCCCAAACATGCGCACGCGCAACTTTAATTTATATACGTATACCGCGACCACAACTGACTTGTTTCATCCGATAACTTTCCACTACCAGATTCAATCTCCTCTCGAGGCTTTTTTTTCCTTCGTTTTTGTTTCTGTTGTTTTCTTAATGGTCAAAAAGTCATTCACCCGATCGAAAAGATCACGATGATGTTTTGCTTTACGATTACATCGCACATCTATAGTCTTCCATTACAAATTCATATTTACTATAAATAGTGGCTTTTTACATACATAACATCCTTACTTTTTTTAACAAAATTCGAAAAGTAAGTAAAATTCTTTTTTACATCGTAAAATCGATTCAAATGATGAATGTTGAAATCAAAGTGAAATCAATTTCAACCATTTCATGTATTTTTTTTCTCTTATTTTTCAATTAATAAGTAATTAATATTGCTCAAGTGTTATTTTTTACATTTAAAATTAATCTACACGCATGTATAATCTTGTGTATTCGGGTGCACGTGTATTTCGTTTACTCAACTGATCTCGATATTTGTGTACACTTGGTTGAAAGGACTGTATAAATTCACAAATAAAGCATTACCTCGAATAAAGAATGTATTTTTGGAAAGCATATACACATACACACACCCAAGACCTGCATCTGTGGTGGGGAACGATTACTTTTTGAGCGACCACCCGAGGGAAGAGTAAACCTTCGCATAAAGTATTATCAAAAACCCAAAAGTTTCATCGTATCTTTCGATGAATTATTCAATGAACATCGAGTACTTCTGACACGTCGATCCTATCCCTATATTGGGTAATAAAAAAAAATGAGCTTGAAAGTTAAACAAATGCGCGCGGCGTACGATGCATTATTCAGTTGGCAACATTTTTTTTTTCTTCACTTCATGCCAATAATATATTACGTGAACTATCAGCGATTAAACCTATAACAATAATAATAACTCGCGCGGCGTCGCGCACAGCTGCGGCTCTCGAGTCGTGTGTAACGACGATTGGCAGCTTAATGGAGAGCAGCTCTCTCTCTCTCTCATCCCCGTCCCCCTCTATTAATTCAGCGATTAAAGGCCCGCAATTATAGCGCTATTCGCATCGTAAATGAACAAGAGCCAGAGAGAATCCCGCATAGCCGCGCGTGCATACGGGTGTATTTAGTGCCCGCGTAAGGATCCGACGGTGAAGAGGGATCCACGCCGATGCGCATTCCTTTCTTCTCCCTATATAACTTACGACCCCATCAGTTTTCGTCTTATTGACCGCGCGCCGAGTGACTCAATGGCTCCCGAGCAATGTTCTCGGTTCTGCTAGTGCAGCTCTCTCAACCTCGGATTACAGCTTCGAAAATCGCGCGATTGTCTTGTACCAATGCCATAGCGATTAATATAAATGCGGCGAGAGAAGTCACGCTGCTGCTGCGGCTGTACAATCTACGTATGTGTGTATGTGTGCGCAACGACCGATAGACAGCCGCGTTTATCGCCCGTCGTTTATACGTGCCTCTGCCGCATTATCTTTCGGCATGCATTTCGATAAACTCTATATCTAGCCTTTCTTTCTCCCCGTTTCAGCGGCCTTTCCGCGCAATATCACGAGCTCTCCGCTGCTGCTACAAACAAAAAAAATAATAAAAAAGAACAAAAAACGTCGCAGGCTAATCGAGTTAATGTGTATATGTGCGAGGCAAATTTAGTTTGCTTGGGTGTGGAACGAGCTCCTCGATTAAAAACTGTATATCATAGCGATGAAAGACGCGATGAGACAGTTTATTTGCAATTGATCAAATATTTAATCGATACATGTATCGCTTGTCGATGACGAGGAGTTTATTATGTAATTTTAAAAGGCGCTGCCGCGTGACTCCTCTTTTTTTATATTTCTCTTTCAATTGGTTCATTATTATCTGTGTGTGCTCTCGAAATTCGTATTTTCATTTACATCATTTGTTGAATTATGGGATGGTTATTTTTGGGTATTCCGTTTGCGTGTCCGCGAATGTCGTCAAAGGTACATAAATGACGTATGGGCTAATCGTATTGATTCTCTCGCCGAGTTTTGAATTAAAAACCGATCGCTCGAGTTCTATTCGCTGTCAAGCATTGGAAAATCGTGCCGCTATTGAAACACTTCGCACGCACAGACACACACACGCACACGTCGCGGTTCAGAGGTCAGAAGAGTTTTCCCTTACCGATTGTCAATAGTTATGTACCACGCTTGAACTTAATATAAACTCACGCGATATTTCCGCGTTGAGCTAAGCATTGATAAGAGAATCTCAATGTTGCAAGAATAAGATTGTGCTAAAACGACACTGATGCTTGGGTAAATTGCACGATGTACTCACTGAAAACGAAGGTAAAATCCGGTGTGGTACACCTAGACGAAGACGAAAATCTATTTGGTGTCGTATAAATGGTGTGTATATCGAAGCGCTCCGTTTTCCCGCACCGCTGCACGGCTACCGTGTCTCCGTCTCCGATTTTCATAAATTATTCACGCATCGAGTTTCTTCTTGCGCAATCTGCAAATGCAGCAGCACACACACACACACACACACAATCGTTTACAAATCGCGAATAACTCTGAATTTTTCGCGTCACGCGCGATTTTTTTCGCGGCACATTCTTGTACGCGAATAATAAAGATAGAAGAAGAAGGAGAAGAAGACGCGGTATAACGAATCTTTAAAAGATTATAATTGTGCGTATGTATATATAGGAAAAGGCTGGCCTGCGTGTGGTCAATCGCTTATTTAAAAGTCGTTCACGTCGTCGTCCGAACAAACGATAGCCGAGCTTCGTGCCAACGTTCGTAAACAAAACTCTGCTCGATCCGCGCGCCTAGCACATAGTGTCGGGACACTCGGTTACATACTGGCGAGTCTCTGATCGCGAGCAGCGACCGCAGCAAACGCTTTACTTAATAGTGTGGACGCCTCGGGCAGAAGAAGTCGATTGTTGTCGGTCGGAGCACTCGGATCCACTGCAGCACCGATTGCCGATCCACGTACCTTATTACCCAATTCCTAAATGTTTGACTACTTGTAGCTTATTGCACTTTTTCTTCCGTCGGATAACGAAATGCAACGATCATATGCATGTGCGTGTGTGAGAGGGAGAAAGAGAAGAGTCGGCGCACGAGTTGCACCGCTGCAGCACTTGTCGCGGCTCGCGCTCGCTGAAAATAAAGCATCGACGTGTACAGTTCGCTTATAGCGCGGAGGGGCGAGTGCACGAGAACTTTTGGTGGACGCGAACGGGGCGTGGAAGAATCGGGAGAGAGAGAGAAAAAGAAAGCCGCGACGGTTCGGCCTTCGTGGTTTTTTGCTATTTGTTTGGTTCGGTCGTCGCTAAAAATACGCGCCCGTAACAGGGAAAACGGCTTAACATTCTTAACATTGAAACGCGACTGCGATACGCTCGAGAACTACATTTCTTACGGTGAGCTTTCCTTGATTGGCTGGTTGCAGCCTTTTGAAAAAGTTACACAAGAGTGATTTTTACCATCGCAAAAACAAAACTTTTAGATTTTCTTGCAGGTTCAAATTTTTAATTTTTTCTTTTTTTATAAATTTGATGCTACATAAGTATTGTTTACATTAATAATCGAAGTTGCTGTAGCATAATTATACTTTGTAATGATCTGTCAAAGTTATTAAAGTAGAGTTAGATCACAGATTCAATAATCTTAACGTATATTAATTTTGTACAAAATCATGCAAAAGTTAAATAAGCTTAAATGTTCTACAGCACTTTGTATGTTAGATCATAGGACTCATTTTGAAAAAAATAACTATCTAGTATATTAAATGTACTTGGAACACACACGTAAATTGCATTTATCGATAAATCTTCAAATGCTGATGGTAAATATAGCTAAATAGATGGTCAAGCTTTTGTTCCTCAGTCTTGAATCAACTTTTAACTATTTTTAATGATCAATTCTGATTACGAAACTTCACGAGTAATATCATCAAAGATATTTTCAGCATTGACATGATCACTATGTTGAGGCGTAGCTTCATATGTGCAAATGGTTACTCCGTGACGATGACCAGGTGACCACTCTCCCTTGAAGCCAATATAATCAATCCTTGTTCTTTCAGCCCCACGATTTCCAGTAAAGTGCAAAGTAAGATAATGCGTTGAAGAAAATTTGGTTACTCTGTGAATAAAAATAATTTTTAGTCAGAATTTATTAATCATAGATTCGAAGCACCAAATTCTAATGAAAAAGAAAACTTAATTCGTAAGTTTAAAAGTAGTTATAATCGTACTTTATTGGATATTCATGAACACCATATTGATCAACAATCAGTTCGAATTTTTGTTCTGGCTCGCTACCAGCTTCATCAAATGTCATACCCTCTCTGTTTTTAAACCTAAAAAAAGAAATCAGATTTTGTCACTTTTGTTCTGAAATTGTTTTAAAAAATGTACAAAAATCATAATACTTACAATTTAACTTCTGAAGGATGAGATTCATCTGGTCCTCCCACAATAATAATACCTTTCAGCTTAATGTCACCGGTAAATCTAAATAAAAAACAAACATAGTGTAAAATTCTATACAATTTAAAAGATAATATAAAAATAACTACTGAATACCCACGGTATATTAAAGAGTAGTTCTTCATCCACATCACTTTCTACATACTGCAAAAAATAGACAATCAAAGCAAATACTAAAAATAGTGTCCTAAAATATTTTACAGTGAATAAACTGTTCATGTACAAAGACTAAAGTTGACAATTAAATCTAATTTAAAAGTACTTGATAATAGTTAACAATAACAAGATAATCAATAAACGAAATTATACACAGACCTTTGTGTGATCCAAACGTTCCTCCCATGGTTTGAAAACTTTGGCTCCAGAGCCTTCTACTAACTCATTAAGACATTCGACGTTCGACATATCAATTTTCTCGTAAAGATTGTACTGTACCCCAAGTTCTCTTTCATCGTGACTACCTCCGCATTGACATTGCCGTTCCATGTTGTTACTATGTTAAAACACCGACTTATAAGTATTATTAAATTATTCAAATAATCGCTCGAACCAGAAAAACGTATTTAAACGTTTTTTCTGGAACACCGGTCGCTAACCTCTTTCGCAGTGACGTTTTCAAAACGACTTTCTCGGCTTCTCGCGTAAGTATACCTATTCGCGACTCGCGTCAACAAGTGCCTTTGCAGTTTGCTTTTTGCTCATATATACATATATACTATGTACGTGAAGCAGATTTGCAATTTTCCGCGAGGTAGCGCCAGCTCCTTACTCTAGTTCGATATTCTGAAATTGAACTCTACCTACATACCTACTTATTCTATATTACGAAGGAAATTTAATGATTATTGAAAATAATATTCTTAACGAAAGTTTCTCTAATTATTGTAATAATTCAACTGTATATTTACAGTAATAATGCAATATGTAGCACGATATAAAAATTAATTAAAAAACGGTATGCCTATAATTTCTTTTTTTTCCTATTCAATAAAATAAGAAATATTAGATGATTTATAGATAAGTTATTTATATTATATACACTAATTGTTAATCGTGAAAGTCCTTAAATTCTACTGACTAAATAACTGAAAAAGCAAAAAAATTATACAAATTTTTTAGTTAATTTAGAGATCAATTTTATTAGAGCTTAAGTTACAGTACCAAATGAAAATCATAGACAATTAATGAAGTAAATGTAATAGCATGCTTGAAATAAAAAAACAAATGAGTATTTTTTTAAATAAATTGCTTTTATTTACTCAATCTTTTAATTCTTAAAAGACAGAGCAACTTTGAATACCATATACTCTGTTATGTATACTTTGGTGTATTGTAAGTTATTTACACAAACATAATAAATTCATTCGATATACATATTCTACAATTCTAAGATATAAAAAGGTTGAATTTTGGGAGATCATCCTGCTTTTTTTTTATAATGATCAAAAAGATCATTAATGAATTCAAGTCTGTCTCAAATAATTCACTTATCGGGCAGCTTGTTATTATGGTTCTAGATTTCAAACATGATTGTTGTAAGTATAATGATGCAATGTGAGTATCTAGCATGATCAAAGTATTAACTTATGCAAAATTATTTTACAAATCTCATTGTTATTTTATGAATAATAAGATCAAAACTTTGCACGGTTGAGAAAAACAAAGTATCTCTGCAGTCTACTTATTAAGACCTATTTTGCCTGCATCCATTTCTGGGAACAACATTTGCATGTGGGTATCGATGATTTGAAACAGTTCAGGAGGCTGTGGTATTCTTCCAGTTTCCAGTTTGGACCATATCGGAACATCTATAAAATATACGTTTATTGAATATTTACTAAATAAAACCATCTTCAGTACATCATGCTAATTATAAATTACCATTAAAATGTATTTCAAATGCTCCAGAAGATATAAGGTAGCCTTCTGCTGCGTTGCATGCAAAAAACAGCATCACACAAGAGTATAGACGGTTATCCATACACCATTGCCACCAAAAAGGCTGCGGCTGTCCAATGTATTGAAATATATTTATCTTACTAAATATTAGAATTATGACTAGAATTTTAGCAATTCCCTACAACATAATAAATTATTTATTATTAAAAAAATCTTTGCATAGAACTTGTAGAAAATGTATCAATCCATCAACTTACCAAGCCTTTAGCTAGCATCATGTTTCCTCCTGGAGGATTGTAATTTTCACCATCAATTTGTAGTTCTGGGTATTTCTGACGCAAAATGTTTACATAGTCTTCATACACTTTCCTGTATCCACAAGAATAACTGCAAAGCAGAAGAAAAAAAATTACTTTCCTTCTTCATTTTAATGGAGGCCAATACATCACATATCTTATCTTATTATTATGCAAATCTTGAAATAAAGTATGAATCACACAAAGAAAGTTTAATAGTAAGCTTAATTTATAATCCATAATACCTATTGATCATAAAGTGAAGTTTTCAAAATATATCCTTATCATATTTTATAAAGATTTCACGATTCATAATATGTGTTACGTACCAGTAAAAAAACTTTAACGTTGGGCCCGATTTGGAGCCAAGTTTGGTTAAGGGTACATCGTCATTTAAGTTCGCTCTCGACTCAAGCGAATAGAGCAAAACAAAAATCATACAAAGACTCAACCTTGGTAAATACATTTTTGTATTGTCATTAATAAACCACCAAAGCTACTTTCGCCAATGCCCCAGTAAAAGGAGTTTATAACGCTTCACTTTTAACACTTGAACGCGTTTCACCTCCACGCAAACATCCAAACCACCTGATTAACGCCGATTCAATTGACAAGCAGCTAGTGCTGACTGCTGAGTGCGCTGCTATGCCGCGCAGCGCAGTCCAGTCCAGACTCCAGCTAAAACTATATCTATATAAGTATACTTAGTACTTTCCGGGGGAGAATCATGTTTTCATTTTTTCCGGTCACGTGATACATCAGTCGCAGGTATAAGGTATTGCTATAATGTTACGGGATTTGCCAATAGTTTTTCTACTTTTGGAGTGGGAAATTTAAATTTTAGTCAGCTTATAGGTACTTGATCTTATTTTATACCTAATGTACGATAAAAAAGGAGTAGATTTTTTAAAGAATTTTTGGATACTTAAATAATTATATAAGACATGATTTACAAAAATGTATTTTATTTCTGTGTTTTCTTGAAATAAAAAAATAACTTATTAATATGAACAGCATATCTTTAAACTAGGTATATGTTATTTGAGATTAAACTTCTCAAAATGCTTTTCTAAATACAGAATATCATATTTTTAACATTAAAACAATGAATATAAATGAGTAATTATATAGGCAGTATAACATATCAATATGAAAAAATTTCATCCAGTTTTTGTTTGATCATTTTGAATCAAGTTACTCAACCGATTAATTCATTCGTTTGTAGCAAAATGTATGCACATAAAGGCAGAAACATTATGGTATACAGTTTAAAATAGAATTGAATTGAGTGTCTATTATGAAGAAAGCATGATATGCTTCTAACTTCAAATTGATTTTTTAACCAAATCGGTTTTGATTCTAACTCCAAATTGATTTTTTAACCAAATCGGTTTTGTACTTACATATTGATTCTTAATCATCCTATAAAGCCTGTTTTGTTTTCATGCTTTAGATGTGATACTTAAAATATTAAGAAACACTTTTATGATTTTACGATATGTTTTCTTCGGTGTTACAATAAAATAAATATTACTACATACAATTTCTTAAGTGTATCACAATTTATAATAATTTTCAGTAAAATTAATTTATGAGCTTTCAATAAGTATAAATTAAAAATGTTATTTTATAATATTGATAATCAAATCCTATAATTGATCTCGAAAATCAATAACCATAAAATGCATAAATACTGATTTGTGTTTTGTAGTTGTCTTATTTACTAATATTACTAATATTATAAAGTCAAAGCATTTTCTAGAACCACACAAGGTCCTGCTCTTCCAGAATTCAAAGGAGTAATTTTATTCCACTCATTGAGAAGTGGATCATAAGCTTCAACTAAACTAAGATAATGTTGACCATCGTAGCCACCAACTGCTAGTAACTTATCTCCTAAAACACAAATTCCTATAGCATCTCGAGCTATACTCATTGGAGTTACAGTTGTCCAAGTATCAGTTTTTGGATCGTATCTTTCAACGCAATCAAATCTGCTTGTATGTGGATTACTAGATGGTGCATCATGGCCCCCAAGGGCATATAGACATCCATTCATAACACCAACTCCAACACCACCACGTCGTCTAGACATTGGTGCACATGACATCCATTTATTTGAATGAGGATCATAACACTCTACTGTACTTAAACATGAATTATTATCTCTTCCTCCTACTGCATATAATTTATCATTTAAAACAGCAACACCTACAGTTGATCTTTGTGTACTCATTGGAGAAATATAGGTCCATTGACCAGTTGTAGGATCCCATCTTTCTGCTGAATTTAGAAAACTCCAACCATCATGTCCCCCAACAGCATATAATGGACCTTCTAATACAGCTACACCCAAGCCATGACGAGGCACAGTCATCGATGGCAAGGAAGTCCATGTTTTTGTATTAAAATTAAAACACTCTACTGTATTTAAAGTTTTTAATCCATCACGTCCTCCGGCAACTACTAATTTTTTATGTACAACAGCTGCTCCAAATTGCAATCGTCTACCACTCATATTAGCCAAAGTTTTCCAGGTATTTTCACGAAGTGAAAATACATCAATGGTTGTAGCTCCTTTATTTGCATCCATTCCACCTATAGCTAATAATCGGCCAACTGTGGCTTTTCTTGGTCTAGTACGATTAGATTGTAAAAATATACGGCGCTCGGGTAAGAGGTGGTACTTTAAAGCTTCCATTATCAGTACCTGCAATCACATTTATAACATATAGTGCAAAAAAAAATATAAATGTATAGACATGAATAATTAAATATTTTACCTGTGAATTTCTTTGTTCTTGAAACAATTCATTATTTTCTACGTGATCTGCTAAAAATGCTGGAGATAATAATGGTAATTTAACAAAAGCCAGCAAACGACTAGCTTCTGGCTGTCTAGTTTTAGTATCATGCTTCAACCAACTTAGTAAAGCACCAAATACAGCTTCTTCTGAAGAAACATTAAGATCATCAGATTGAAGTAAGGTTGCTACATCATCAGCAGAAAGTAACAGAAATTCCTGGTTTTTTATTATTTCCATAAAATGATCATTAGTGTATATATTGGCTGTTTTTAATAAATTTGAACAGCCATGGATGTCAGCAAATTTTCTAATTCCTAAACAATTACTAGGATGCAATTGCTTAGTTAAAAACTGACAGCAAGCTTCAACAATATAATTGAGTTGCAATTGAGATGCAGTTGCTAATAGTGTTTCAACATTATCTTCTAGCAAATCTATAGTTCCAGTATAAAAATATTGTACCACGGTCCACAGAGCATCACCATCCACTTCTTTTAATTCAATTTCATTTTGGAATGTTTCACGTAATGAATTTGTAAACATAGCAGCAAAATATTCACAATTAGCGCTCAACACCAATTTATGGGCAGGAATACGTCTATGTTCTGCAATAAGCACAACATCTGTCAACTGCTGTTTGTATAAATACTCTTCCATAATACGTAGACAACGTTCAGAATGCTTTTCCATCTTAAAACTTTCATCTTGAGGACTGTTTGTGCTGATACTAGCAAGGCTGTGTTTACTAGATGAAGTGTCACTTGAAGAATAAATATCGTCTCCTTTCATGATTGATTTATTTAGATACGACAGTTTTGAGGAAAAATCTGTAAAATATATCTACCTATGAAAAGAAACCCTTATATTTTAATAGTAAGTGATATAATTTAAGATGTGTAATAAAGTATTTAAAATAAATTGAATAGTTATATACACAACTAATTAAATCATAACCTTAAGTCAAATATGTGTCCTATACAGATAGGTCCTTTGTTCTTTAAGTTTTTCCATAGAAAAACAAAGTTACGAAAACAAAAACATTGTTGCAATACTGCACTCCATTTTAATTGTGTGCACTGTACACTGCAGCGTACCCTTGCGTACCTGTAGAATAGATATACTTATTACCTATTAAAATTGATAGTTTCTAGCGAACTTCCATCAAGTGTACACTTGCTTATATCTATCGCTGTATATCTATATATACCACCAGATTTTCATACAGTGCTGCCACATTTTCATACATTATACTATACCTATATAGAGGCTTATATATATATTGCATTCATGAATGTGCACGCACAGCTATTATATCCATAACGCGCTATATTTCAAACTGCAGCGAACCGCAGTCTGCAATGTATATACAATTTTGTACGAAAAAAAATAGTCTCTGCATTTAATTACTGAAAATGTTTGCCTTAAAATATCGCAAGATTATCTCATTTCCTATGCAATGCAGACACATAGGTATGATCAAATAATTTCATTAAAATAGATATCAAACATAACCTACTTCAAATATAACCTAAAAACATTATATTTAAGAGTAATTAGTGTTAAATTACAAAATTAATAAATGAAACCAATACTTTACTTGATTCTTTTACGCATTTGTAATATATTTATTTGTTATAATGATTACAGCAGCAGTCAAGAGGTTTTATCGAAAAACAGGCATATTATCAAATGGCGATAAATATGAAATTACACTGGATCAAAAGAGGCTAAAAACTCCACTTGGTAAAGTATTCCAAGTTAAAAGTAAACCACTAGCTTTAGCTGTTGCTCACGAATGGGACAGTCAAAAAGATATAATTAATCGAAACACTATGCATTTAGTAAGTATAACTTAAAAATGTCAGTATGCTAAAGATGTATAAACATGTAAATTATGAATGAAAAATCAATTTTCAGACTGCTCTCTGTAGTACTGTTCTAGATAATCCAAACAAGTTTACCAAAAATGATATATCAAGTTATATTGTTAATTTTCTGGGAACTGACACACTGCTTTTTCAATCAAATGAAAATCAAGATGTAAGGATTGTTAAATTACATAATACATCACTGTTTATTTGATATATTTATTTTAATTTGTATTAATATAGGAAACTGATGAATTGTATCGATTACAAGAAGAAAAATGGGATCCTCTGATACAATGGTTTTGTGATCGATACCAAGTAGATATTGTTAAGACAAAAAGTATAGATGCACCCAATGTACCACAAAGTACAAAAGATGTATTAACAAAGCATTTATTATCTTACAATGATGACGCGATTTTTGGTAACGTTTGATAAATATAACTAAAAAAAACCTAGGGCAAAAATTCACAATCATGTATTTGAAATATTTAAAATACAAAGTATGTATTATTTAAAATACTATTCATTTTAGCTTTAAAATTTAAGGTTTTTTGATTTTGATTTTTGATTTAATTTTATTAATTGTCATTAAAGATATAAAAAAAAGGATATACTTTATACTTTATATCATTTAAATACATCTTTGCCCAATTTTAACAATTCAAAAACTATGCATTAAATAACTAAATAAATATTTACAGGTTTCATGTATGGAGTAGACACTGTGAAATCTGTTATATTAACATTAGCAGCATCAGAAAGAAAAATTACAGTTGAAGAAGCTGTTGCACTTTCTCGGTTAGAGGAAGAGTTTCAGGTACTAAAATTTATAAACATAAAACCTACTATCACAACAGAGCATAATAACATTATGGTTTTCAGATATCCCATTGGGGAAATGTTGAATGGTCACATGAAGTTGCAAAGTATGATTTACAATCAAGAATGGCGGCTGCGATTCTGTTCATTCATTTAAACTCGTATTCTGTAACCAGTCAGTCAAAAATGAGGGCAACAAATGCTACATGAAGGTAATCTTTGTTACAATAAAAGTGCATGAATTAATTTTGTAAATTCGCGAATTAAGTTAACAAATGGCAGAAAATATTAATCTGGAAACTTCTCAATCAATATTGAATTTTTATTGTCTCACAGTTTTTTGGTAAACATAAAACAGTATAAGCTATTCATCCGTCGATTCAATCAAAATTTACATTCATACAATTCACATGATAGAAACTTTTTGTATCTTCTCTTATTATGAATTTGTTTGAATACTACATTTTTAATTAAATTTATAACAATAGTTTTTAAATCAATATTTTTTAGAGAAATGAGCAAATGAATTCGAAGACTTTGAATTAAAATTAAATTTCAAGTTCCTACATTTTTCAAAATATTTTTACAAAAATTAATTCATGCACCTTGCACTTATTACATGGAACTACATCTCTTTATTAAATTCTTATGATGAGGACCTCATTTGCTATTTTTATGGCACAATGCGTTTGAAGATGTGCAATTCGCTGGCGTAGAACAGTCTGGTCCTTCCCAGTCTTTCATACAAATGCAGCTGTAACATTAAAATCAATATATTAGACTTATTATGATTCATATCAAGAGATTGAAAAGACTTACCTGTACGTTGGCCCATAATTTAAACAAACTGCACCGTTTTTACACGAGTGATGAGAACATTCATTACGATGGCATTCTCCTACTCCTCGACCAGTTGCTGGACTGGACATTGTTACTGGGAAGACATTGTCATCTGTGCGTAATTCAATATCATATATACATCCAGAAAATCCTGTATGAAGTGGCAGATCATGTGGCAGTGTTTCAAAATATTTTGATTTGTGACCACCTGGAAAATAACGTATTGTATCACTACATGCAGTTGAGATGTTTAATCTACAATAATGCTAAAATTGACGTAATTGACTTGAATAGTTAGTATTTGTTTTTATTAAGTTTCATTATAAAACATACCAATATAAAGAATTGGTGAAACGTCTAGCCTTGTATTTGCACCAGCGGCTCGTCCAGTAACATTACCTATACCTTCGACATAGAGCCAAGAATCCCTACCTCTTCTTCCAATTTGCAATGTATGGACCTTGTGAGCTCTTACATTTATTGGCGTATTCGTGAAAATTCTTCTAACACCCGAACCCAAATCCCACGTAAGCATCAGATATCCGCGTACGTAAGTAACTGAAAAATGATCGGTAGATTCGCGTTTCGAACCGGTTTGACCCATATAAGCTATTAACGAAATTTGTTCTAGTGTCTGAGGAATAATGCGTAGTTTCAGTTCCATATTGTCCTTGAGAGAACTACTAACACCGTAAGCCATATACGATGAGAATCCCGGAGTAAATATCGAAAATGATGGTTGCATAATTGTTGTATCTGAAAATATATGTTATTCTTGAGTCTAATGCAGGCACTAAGAAGTTTTGTATTTATGATACTACTTTACCTTTTTCGCAAAATAAACCGTGCGTTCCAAGAGGGCATATGCAAATAAAATTGACTCCGGGTGATATCAGACATGTAGCGCCCAAGTGGCATGGATTGTCATCACAAATAGATCTTTCACAAAATGCACCACTGTACCTGTAATCAGTACATTTAATACATAGTATTATTTGTTATTCTGAAAACTTTTCTTAAAGCCACTTACCCAGTAGCGCACTTGCAACTAATTTTTTCATCAACTTCCTCGCAAGCTCCAAAATTTTTACAAGGATTCGACAAGCATAAAAAGGAACTGCACTCCTCTATTTGAACCGACTCGACAGAATCATGTATAAAATCTCGTTCAATATTATTCACCTTGTGTCAAAACCATTTCACATGTAAATGATGTTTGTAAATGTATAATATAAAACGTCATTGATTATCTTAAATAACCTTTCATACCTTTAGTAAGCTTATACAGCCAATGAATCCCATAACAATTTGGGGGAATTGCTGAGAAAAGGCTACAGGGATCCCACCTAAATGTAATCTGGCATATTGAGGGACGCTTTCGTGTGTTTGTATAACTTGTTCTCCACTCATCGCTACGCTACCGTTAACGAACAATCTTGCCGAGCACTTGTCGGAAACTTGTTCAACGATATATTGAAATCTGTAAAAGATTTGTTTCTCACAAAGTTATAGGAAAACACAGTCGAAGAGCAGCTACGAATTATCCGCGTTACCTCATTTCGACGTCAACTTCGTAGCCATTGTTGATCGGCGAATCCAATTCTCCGAACAGCATGGTTTGCAATCCGCAGGAGAACTGAAATTTGAGCTGTCCCGTCTCCATGTAAAGCAAAACGTATCTCTCGTCATCGAACAAGGAGTGTATCAAAATTCCACTTTTGGCCTTTGTTTTCAGTCTTACGAAGATGCTCAGCGTACCATCTTCGATCGTGAACTTTTGACGTATGTAAGATTTCCCGTTGAACGCGGCATTCTTTACGCTGGGATATCGGCGACAATTGTGCCTGTAGCTGCAGTCGCACTGTAAAATCGTTAATTCGTCATTTTTCTATAAATTCCGTAAAATCCGACTGCTTCGAAGGGTAAAATTATTTTTCTAACTAATTTGGAACTGACTTGCGTGGCATTGTACAGGCAAAGCGTAGTATTGGCGCACTGATCTCTGGTGCAGCTGTGGATAACGTGATATTCCGTGGTGGTGGGTACGCTCGTCGCTTCGTTCGCGTTGATCTCGGTCCCGAAAGTAGTCCTGTGAAATTCCGTCACCGTCGTAAAATCCGCCTCAGCCGTGGTAGTGCCCATCGTCTCGGCCTCCGTCGTGATCGGCGGACTGGAGATCCTTTTGGTAGGGTCGGTCGAAGTGGACTCGGTGAGTATCGTTCCACGCGTTGTAGGCTCGGTTGAGAAAATAGTGGAAGGTATCATTGTCACTACCTTGGAGGTAGTTACAGCCGCGGTCGTTTTCTCAGTCACCGAGACTACCGTCGAATTACTCGCTATCGTCTCGTCGTAGTCCGCGTCCACTGGTTTCTCGCCCGACGACGTTACCAACGGAGTCGTCGATTTTGCCGTCCAAGTGAATTCGGTAGTCGGTGTCAATGTACTCTCGAACGTGGTCGTGTAACTTGGCATGTCCGGGAAACCGGTGGTCAGAGGGATGCTATCGTTGACCACCCGTACGGTTGGTATTTGGTGAATATCGGTCGAAGTTACCGTTGGCATCGTCGTGATCACGTCTGGTATCGCCGTGGACTGGGTTGAATTTTCCGTCGTAAACACAGTTTCCATCGTAGTGGTGAGTACCCGGCTCTCGGGCGTCTGGATCGGATAAACGTGCGGTATCGATTCCGTCGAGTACATCGCGAACGTTGTCTCCTCCATCGTTGTGCTCGTTAAATCTTGAACCCCAGGAATGTACGTAGTCTTGCCAACCGGTGTTGTCGTATAGTCTGGTTTTTGCGTTGTCGTTTCGCCGCTCCCGTCCTCCGTACGACTTTCAACTGGACTCGTAAAGAATTCTTTCACCTCGGTCGGTGGCGTTGTATCAGCGACCCTTTCGGTCGTGCTTTCAATCGTACTACGCTCAACTTCCGCGGGAGTAACAGTGGTTTCGAAACTACCCGCTGGCTCCGCGGTAGTAGTCATAGTGGCAATAGTAGAAGTGGTAGTGATCGTAGCAGACGTAGCAGACGCAGCAGTGGTAGTAACATCTTGGCGAGTATCAAAAATCGTGGTAGCTTCTTGAGCACCTACTTTTTCGGTAGTATAAGAGTCAGGTATGAAGGTTGGAGTCTCAGTGGTTGGAGTCTCAGTGGTTGTAGTCTCGAGAAGGACAGCGCACATGTCCCCGGTGTACCGAGGCGGACAGGAACACGTGAAATTGTTTACTCCGTCGATGCAGGTACCTCCGTTCTCGCAATGGGCATATTTCGACTCGCAGTCGTCGTATCTCAACTCGCAGAAAGTGCCGTGATAGTCGGGCACGCAGTAGCAAACTGGCTGCGCGTCTTCGAATAAACAGACTGCGTTGTTCTGGCAGGGATTCTCCTCGCACGGGATGACATTCTTGTCGCAATCTTTGCCGGTAAAACCTGAAAATCATTATTATTTGGTTTATTATATTATTTTGATTAGACGACGGTTTAAAATTTCAAAACCAAGTTAAATTTAATTCAACTCGTTGCTCAATTGTAAATTATTTAAACTAGAAAAGTAAACTTGAATTTCGATTGGAATGATAATGACCGACCTACGTTAATAATAGGACAAGTTCTTATAAGTTCATTGAAAGTAGATACTAATTACACGGTAGTACCGTCCAAGAACCTTACCAAACAGACATGCGCACGTATATGTTCCAGGCACATTGATGCAGAGTCCTCCATTCTGGCAAGGTGATTTGATGCACTCATTGACATCCTCCTCGCAGAATCTTCCCGTCCAACCATCTGGACAGTGGCACGTAAAGGAAAGTCCCGGGCCTTCGACGCACTCACCGAAATTCTTGCAGACCGTGTTGTTGCAAACGGACGCATCGATTTCGCAAAACTCACCTGTCAACGTTCAATGCGTTCGTTGAAATTGAAATATTTTCGAGGACGTATCGAATGCTAGTATGTGTAATGTAATTTATTATTCTTACCGGAAAACCCATCGAGACATTGACAAGTAAACCCATTGTAGTCCAAGCATGTCCCGTTGTTCAGGCAAGGCTGGTTCATGCACTCGCTGTACTTCTGTTCGCACGTCAAGCCTAAAATAGTGTACGGATTACATTGTAACTGCAGTTTTGATAATACTGTGTAATATACGTGTTAACGAAAAAAAGGAAAAAAAAAACAGATTTTGTCAATATTGAATTATTCGTACCAACAAAACCTTCCGGGCATGTGCAATTGTACGAGGCTATGGCGTCGTTGCACGTGCCTCCGTTCAGGCACGGATTGGACCAACAGTCATCCCAGTTGATCTCGCAATTGATACCGGTGTAACCATCGATGCAATAGCATCGGTAAGAACTGCAATGTAACGTTACATTTTATTTCTATACAACTTCAGCGGCTTTTAGTTTTAAATTAAATTAAAAAATGCTTAACGTAAACAAAGAACAAAAACAAAAAAGAAAACACTGAGTTTATTATAAAATAGTTTGTTTTGAAAAAATTTCTAATTAAGCAATAGTTACCTGTGAGGGTCATCTACGCAAATCCCATACATGCAAGGATTGCTGCTGCAATCTTGACCCATACACGCCGCCACTGCCAAGGCTGTAAAAATTACTACTTTGCTGTGCCATTGTAGATCGATTTTTCTCAAAAGCCTGCAAAAGCGTAATCGCACTTTCATTTTTCAAATACTATTTCTTTCTCACCAGCGTCAAAACGAGTGATTTAGTAAACCGGTACGAGAACGCGTTCATTTAAATCCCTATAAGTAATAGCGATTTTTTACGAGAAACGCGGAGAAAAGAAGAATATCTACGGGGAACAAAGGGGCGACCGACCGGCAGACGACGATCGTCGCACTCTACTTCTCAACAAAAACAACGCAAGTATATACTTATAGGTAGTTGGGAGCGCGGGTGAAGCTTAGCGTTCGATCGCGACGCCGAGGAAAAGAATGGAGCGTCGCGGCTGCGGCGGCTGCGGCGGCGGCGGCGGCGGCATTAGAATTGCAAGCGCCTACAAAGGATCGGTGGTCGGTGTAAGTGCAGTCGGGGACTCGATTAATGGAAAGAAGGACGGTTTACCTCGGCATGTCTCGTAGACCTTATCAAAAATACCTAAGATCGAATAAGGATAATCTTAGTGTGTGGCACATTGAACAAGCGGCCTTCCTTGCGGTCAGTCGTCATGACGACGTATAAACAACACAAAGTGGAATGATACGCGTGCGTGAGACTCTACGAGGGGAAGAAAGAGAGAGAGAGAGAGAGAGAGAGTAGAGTAGTAGAGGAGCACGGCTCGATATGCAATAGTTATAAACGCGAGGAATAAATTAGAGCTAGCCACGATTCGGCTCTTAGCCGTGTCTTTGCGCTTCTATTACGACGAGCAGCAGCGGAATAGCGGATCGATTAGATGGGGAGTCGCGGCCCCACTTCTCTCGCTTCTCTCTCATGCCCTTTAGAGAATCGAGCCGCGAGATCGACATTGGAATATACTAGCTATTGCTGCATATGCGTGTCTTGTTTATTTTTATACACTGTACGGTATGTTTTTTCTTTTTTTTTTCTTTTTAGTATACGTTTTTCTTCCCTTTGTTGCAGTGATTATATATCTTTATTTAAATTCACGAAATTTCCAAGTGAAGATTTTTCGTTTTTAAAAGAAAATTGATTTCGGTCTGCATGCATTTCATTCTCAATGTGCAGCAAATTATGGAGTTTAGTTAATGAAGTACTATATGTTACATAAATGAAGTACCTATATGTTACATAAATGACCTCGGTTAAAGAAAGTAGAGGCTTTACTGTCCTTAATTATATAAGAAAATCACGGGGTAATATCTTATTGTTAAAGTCGACCAAGCATAATATTGGAAAACATGAGACGAGCGTAAAATTAAGCGCTTTTTCAATGCATACCTATATAAATTTTAATATGCAAATAATAACTGTAGAATTTCAAAATAACACTCTACGTATTCACAATATTGCCCAAGTTTTAACAAATAATTTAGTATACACAATTTCATACAATATTGAAATTCAACGGTAATCAATGCGCAATCTGCTTTTCATACCACTATATCGTGAGCCTATCTTTTTCATTGAATTCTATTGGTATACTTAAGTACTTGGCGGCACGTGCTTACTTCTTTCAAAGAGTGTAAAGTGAGTGCGTGTATTTTCGTCGCATGTTAATCGAAGTTCAGTGGATAATTATCAAATGAAATCTTTCTCATAATATATGTAGGCAAGCATTATGTCCTATGTTTATTCCTATTTTTAGCAACGCATCATGTTTGTATTAGTTTTATTCAAGTTTTTCATCAAAAGTAAAAACGTACCACAGTTTTTACAGGTTATTTGTCAAATTTCAAAACGAGCTATACATTAAGGTCAACTTAATTCATTCTCGGTCTGGACGAATCAGCATCAAACGCTCGAAATTCTCACCGCGGCATTGTCATATATACCTATGTGACAACTCCCTCTCTCTCTCGCTTTTCGCCGTAATATACATATATACGATATAGTATTCAAAATCTATTTTAAACCGGGTTTAAGCTCATCTCGATCGCTGCCGCATTTACATTCAGTAGAGCGCCGAAAATTGCCCGCAGAGTATAATCGTCTCTCCGGGCTTTCCACACTCATTCACGATATAATTATATCTTATTCTCCGATGCGACGGCTTCTTGCGTAAAGCGCACAGTTTTTCACTTCGACTCGCAAGTCCTTTTAATTAAAGTTTCGATTGGTAAATATTCGATAATGGATCCGGAAATAGTGGATGCGGAGCTGCGATGTCACTTGCAGCGCAACGGTCTACTGAAGGAAGGACAGTCTACGTGCTGGAAAATTCAAAGCTCCAAATTGAGTATGTCTGCATAACAAGTCTCTTATTTATCTATATAGAATGTAGTGGAAGTGTGTTTAATAAATGCATCTCAATACTTATCAGTATAGCTATTGCAATAACTCTCATGCTGCAAATGCTTTAGAACCGATTGCTGTCGAAATCCAAACCACTGATAAAACTCATATGGAATACTTATATATGCGCGATTTCACATCTCTGTATCGCAATCCAAGTTAAAATTCCATTTTAAAACTCTTCAACACCATAATATTGAGACTAGCGTACACGACACAACAGTCGACGATTTTCGTAACTTAAAAAAACCAAAACACCTGCACACATCAGTTGCAAGTCTAATCGTTTGAACGACGCAATCTTTTGATTAACGCATCGCGACAGGTGGTCGGGGGCTGATAGCCACTCGGGAGGTGGAGCGCAACGAACTGGTCTACACGGACGTGGCCGTGGTCCTCGGTCCGCGTTGCCACAGCAAGTACCTACCGATGTGCGTCACCTGCTACAACTCCGATTGCGTCCTCTTCCCCTGCGATCGAGGCTGTGGATTGCCGGTTTGCTCCGATCGCTGCCAGGACGATCCGAAACACGTGGACGTCGAGTGCCGGTACCTGAGGAGTCTTCGGCCGACCTGCGGCCCCAACTGGTCCCTCGAGCTGCTCCAGGCTGTCGTACCGATTCGGGCTTTGATGCTGCCCTTGGACCGGAGGAACATCATTTACCATCTACAGTGTCACGAGGGCGCTCAGCATGGTCGGGAGGTAATTACATTGACAAGTGTGTGATTCACATGCGGGAAAGGTTTTGCTCGGGTCAATAACAAATAACACAGAGGTCGGCTATTTTTAATATAAAAATAATGTATTTAATAAAACTCTCGTAGGACGTGTACTTCTATGTCCTGCAAGACAAACGCAACGGTACATTTTGCAACTTGTATATATACTTTGTTCCACGACATCGATAGCACATTTTAAAATAAGAGGGATGAAGGTGAATCCCGATAACGATACCCGTACATAATTGGCGAGCGTGTCCCTCCTGGTCCGTCACATTCTAATTGGAGCAGGACTTTTTCCCTCGATTCTCCTTGGCGAGGAAGGCATTGCCGACTCTGGAATGGTTCGGCACGCCGATCTCCTGGCACAAGTAGTCGCCCACCCTGATGAGCTTCTCCAAGTCTATCCCCGTGCTCATTCCCTCGCCGTGCAGCATGTAAACGAGATCCTCGGTGGAGACGTTGCCCGTGGCCCCGGGCGCGTAGGGACAGCCGCCGAGGCCAGCGATCGAGGAGTCGAAGACGCGCACGCCGTGCAAAAGGGACTCGTACACGTTGCCGAGGGCCTGGCCGTAAGTGTCGTGGAAGTGGACGGCGAACCTCCAGATCTCCCCGTCGGTCAGCCGGTCGAGCTCCTTCAGCACCGCGCCTACCTTCTTGGGCGTCGCGACGCCGATCGTGTCGCCCAGGCCGACCTCGAAGCAGCCCATCTCCAGCAGGGGTTCCGCGATCCCGGCCACGGCCGCGGGACTGATGTCGCCCTCGTAGGGGCAGCCGACGATGCAGGATATCACCGCCCGCGTCTTGATGTTCCTCTCCCGGCAGATCTCGCGTATCCGACGGCAGTTGGCGAGCGCCTCCTCGATCGAGCAGTTGATGTTCTTGCGGTTGAAGGTCTCGGAGGCCGCGAGGAATAGGACGACCTCTCGGACGCCGACCTCCATGGCCTTTTCCAGCCCTTTGACGTTCGGCACCAGGGCCGAGTAGGCGACCTCGGGATTTTGGCTGATTCCTCGGAAGACCTCGGAGCTGTCGGCCATCTGGGGCACGTACTTTGGCGAGACGAAGCTCCCCGCCTCGATGGACTTGAGGCCCGTTTCCGACAGCCGGTTCACCAGCTCGATCTTCGTCGCGGTCGGTATGGTGTTCTTGATGTTCTGGAGGCCGTCGCGCGGACCCACCTCGACCACGCGCACGAGGTTCGTGAAGCTCCTGGCATTCTTGTGGAGTGCGCACAAGGGGCGCAGGCAGCTGGCGAGCATTATTGTCTTTATCCAATCTGAAATGGACGTCAGCGATTTTAGTAACCTTAGATTTTTTTCCTTCTATTTTCATCGATCGCTATTTACTTGCACGCACAGAATATTGTGATGAAATTTTTAAATTTACCAATTGCAATTTTGACTCGTAGCCGGGGAAGACCAAAACTAAAAGAAAAAGCGCGTATTAACGGTTTCAAAAAATTCTAAGATTCTGACTAGTTTATTATTATTTATTACAAAAATACATACAAGACATAACAACTTTATTCCCAAAAATCTGAAATATTATTCAACCATAATGATTTTTTATAACATTATTGTAAAAATTTATTTTGTTTCCTGGGTCCACTGTTAAACATTTAAAATTTATAATTGAAATAACCTAAAATTAGTATCCCGTAAAAATCATGGTAAATACATAACTATATACATTTTATAATAACAAACAAGCCGCGCATATTTTTTAATAATGCCTGATTTTCATGAACAATACTCACTTTCTTGACGTGCATGTATGCCGATTGAGCAACAAACTCGGTCAATAGAAACGCGAAAATTTCAATGTTGGGTCTAAAATCTTCATTTATAGTTTAGACTGTAAAAATATGTTTGTTCTTCTATGGCAAGCATGAGATCACGGAATCGAAAGGTTCGCCCGATTCTCGACCAGTACATGCGTATACGTACGCGTATCTACTTGAATGTATAGTGCTAGAGATAAGCCAAGTGATAGACGGTTGACTTTAGTTCTTTTTTTATCGAGAGTAGGTAAACCGTACAATGAAATTCGAATAAAATTCTCACTAGATTTTATTTCGCAAATTGGATTGAATTAAATAGTCAGAGATGAAAAAAAAATATTTATTTACCATAAGTCTGTATATTTCAAGCTTTCTTGTATCGCACCACACCGTCTGTCGTCGTCATCTAAGTACTGATAACGTCTTAGCTTCCCATTAACGAGTAATCATTAGAGAGTGCGTGCAGATGGAACAGATATTCTGTTTTTCCATTTGCTGTAACGCTGCGAGCGCCAGAAGCGGCAAATTCAAAGTACGACCCTCAGAACTACTTGTAGATTTTGTAATCCTGTTCTTCGGTAAGAAAAAGAACATTAATAAATCTGAAAGAAATACATTGTAATATATTTGTGCAAATAACGATACCTATTCTGCTAATGTTAGATGTAAAAAATAAATAAAATTTTCAAAATCAATATCTTTTTATTAAATTACGGTTTTGAAATTAATTCTTACTTTACAAAAGTTTCTTTGCCATAATTAAGTACAAGATCTTAAACTTTTCTTTATTTCATTTAATATTGTATACAGACATGGTGTGTAAATGAAAATTAAATCCGTTCTGTAGATTATTTTGCCAATGTAGCTGTCTAGTAGAATTATTATAATAGAAAAATATATGAACATTATTTCAAATTTTCCCTTCTCTGCTCCAACATTATATGGAATTGTTATCAGGTCGATATGTTGAAGAAAAACGTAGCCGGTACAATAACAGAAGAGGATGAGGAATTTATGCGGCGAGTTTGCCGAGCCATGGATACGAATTCCTTCGAAACAGCGGTAGTACGAGAGGATGCATCGACGAGCCTTCGAGCTCTCTTTCCACTGGGCGCACTTACCAATCATCAATGCGTGCCCAATACGAGGCACTTCGTCAACGCCAAGGGTGAATTGCTCGTGTACGCCACGAGGCCGATCCTCCAAGGCGAAGAGATCACGATGACTTACACCGATCTGTTGTGGGACACGACTATGAGAAGGCTATTCCTTCGAGCGACCAAACACTTTTCCTGCGAGTGCACCAGGTGCTCTGATGCAACGGTATAAAAGAATATTATTCTACTCATAAACGAACTGCGTTAATTTTATTAATTGAAATTTGGAAAATGCTCAAATTTATTTCATTTGCGACGATAACAGGAATCTGGTTCTTTCTTAGGAGCCTTGAGTTGCGCTAACGTCGATTGTCTTGGTAATCTATTGCCCGATTCTCCATTGAGTTATAATAGTGTATGGACTTGCGACGCATGTGGACTGGCAATCAAAAGTAAACAGGTACTGTAGGTTTTATTGCGATCCCCTTTCTTCAATCTTTTTGTAAAAATGGAATCGATTTTTGGTTTGTATCTTGCCAAAATGGAAAACTCGAGTGTTCGTTCAAATATTTCAAGTGCCTTTCTCCTTTACAGATCTCGTGTATAAGGGCTGGGATCACGGCAGCGACCGAGGAAGTTCTCTATGAGAATCCAAGAAAAATTTTAAGGTTCATAATCAGAGAGTTGAGCATTTTGATTCCCAAGACCAATTATGTAATGATGGACATGATGTTTAGAATTGTTTCGCTGTTTGGCCGAATTGATGGATATACATGGCAAGGTATAAAGATAAATTCATAGTCACAGATTGTTTAAAACTAATTTATAATTACTGTTTCAGAGTTGACCGAGGAAGAATTAAATACTAAAATACAATATTGTCACGATCTTATTCAATGTTTGGATAGATTGAATTGTGAGGATTGCACGAAAAAAGGTATCCATTAAAATAATACAAAATTTTATATGGAATTTATAAATCTCTATTTTTTTAGGACTGATCTTATATGAATTACATTGCACAAATGCTGAAAAACTCAAAAGAATATCGTCTAAGGAAGACGTTGGGGCTTTTTTGAAGACACAGGTAATTCAGAAATTTATTGGTTTCATCATGAGCTATTAAAAATTTTCGGTATGACTTTTCAGATTGACGTTTCTACAAATGAACAAAACTTGCTTGAAGCAATGAAAATCTTAAAAAGTGATGTTATAGCTCCTAGCGATTATCGTGAATTATATTCGGCAAGATCATTGCTCGCATTAAAAATATAACATGCTTAAATAATATGAATAAAACTTATTATTCATAAAAAAATTCTTATTTAAATGTTGATCTGCATATAATACAATTCGTTACATTCATTATTGAGTCTATATCATTTACAATCTTTCCATGATGAAAGTTTTCTCAAATTTGCACGCGAATATTAACAAACTGTTCAAACACACACTTTATGCTGTTTGCTGAAGAAGCAGCTTGGCTTCCTCGTATAAGCTTGAGCAGGGCTTAAGATTTTCTATTTCCTCGACGTCAACATCATTTTTATTTCTGTAAAACAAAACATTTTTATTAAAATAAAAATTTCAACAAAACCAAAGTGTTTCTCAAACAAAAAATTTACCTGTACAATAAATCGTCATTACTTATTAATTTGTAGGTTGAATTCGGCAATAACTGTTTTCGAGCCAACGCTGTATGTACAAATGCCACATTATTTAAAAGTAATTTGTTGGATTCTGCAAAATGAAATAAAAATATTCACTTAGAAACTGTCATGTCGTTCAAGAGGTATAATGTAGAAAAACATTCTTACCACCATCTGTATATTTCTTTAAAAGTTGTTCCACCAATTCGTGTCCTGCTGCTTTCACAGATATACCAATACGTTGAAAAACTGCCTTGCACTGCCAACGATCCTGAGCGTTGTCATGACTAGCGGTGATAGGACGTCTAGGCTGAGATTCTTTAACTAGACTTTCCCAATCCACACCCAACGCATCTCCCAATCCCTTGCAACTAGTTTTAACATCTTCTTCCAATTCACCATCGGATATTTCCTCGAAATCCATGGTCTCCATACTTTCCTCTTCTATATTATTCTTATTGCTATACAAATAATAATTTTATAAGCTACATTCCTAAAGAAAAGTGTATAACGATAAGAAAAATATATACCTGTACGGTTCAGTGGTGTCTTTCTCTTTTGTAAAAACCGTGTCATCCAAAGGCGGTTTCGGCGACAGATGCGACAATTCCTGACTCTTGACAGAAGCCGAATCTCTGTCGGTATCAGTTGGCTTTTTGGGCTGAGCTTTTTCTGTAATCTCCTCCTCCATATCGAGAATATCATCGGGATCATCGCTAATGTCGCTGAGATCGCTCTCAGTGTGCAAGGTAGGCAGAGGCTCGTCCATACAGGATCGCTTAGGCTCAGGAGGTGGTGGCTCTTTCACCTCCACTTTCTCTTTCGGTAACAACTTCTTCTGGAAGCTGTCAGCCGACTTTTCTCTACTCCTGCGTGGTCTGCCTTCCGCGAGCTCCATCAGCTTCTTATTAATCGGTTCATCCTTCATGCTGTTGTGCAGCGCTTGCTTAGCAGCATGGCTCGGTAGATCCTCTCGCCTTTCCGGAGTACTGAAAGGTCTTCGTTTGCTGTAGAGAAAGAAGCAAATTAATAATGAAAATCTGAAAAGTCTGAAAAGGAGTAAGATGTGTAGGTAGAAGTACAGGAAGAAGTAGCGGACTCACCAGTGCGCAGGATCGGTGAGCTCGAGCTCCTTGATGCGATCGTTCCTGTACGAAGTCCTCAAATGCAGAGCCTGATTGTCCCACTTCCTGGGCTCGCCGACCTTCCACTCGGCTATGGGATTGTCGTACCTCGCCGACCATTCCTCCTCGTGGGCCTCGGATCTGGGTAAGCTCTCTCTGTCCCACATGGCTCGCCCACGCCATTCTCTCTCCTCCCACTCGTTGGGCGGGTAAGGTCGCTCGCGTCCCGGGTGTTCGAGGTCGTGTGGCACCTCCCAGTTGTCGTTGGTCGCCTCCTCCCTGAAAACCAGATCAGCGGCCAGGTCAGCGGCCAGGTCAGCGGCCGGCTCAACGAGTGAGCTACGAGCACAGCTACGGGCAGAGAGCGAACTCACCTGATGCCAGGAGGGCGGATCTTGTCGCCGGGGTAGATGGGGTGGTGGAGCTCCTCGAAGGGCCGCTCGGGCTGGAGCGGGTAGCGCGGCTGGTTGCGCTCGTCCCCGGCCCCTCCGCGTCCCGGCCGCCTCTCGTTGAAGGGGCTGTTGTTGTAGCGCCGCGGCTCCAGAGGCTTCCTGCCCCGCTCCTCGATGTGGCCCGGCTGCGGCTCCTCCTGCTCGTCCCAGTGCTCCGGGGGCGGGGGAGGCGGCGGGGGCGCCAGTCGCGCGTAGCCCCGCTCGAAGTTGCGCTCGAGCTCGATGTTGCGCCTCGGGCTCTCCCTGCGCTCCTGGAGCCGCTCGAGCTTGAGGGGCGCCGGCTCGGCCGGGTGGGCCGGCGGTCCCCGGCCCTCGAACCTCGCCCCGTAGCGCCTGTGCCGCTCCCGCTCCCTCTCCCTCTCGCGCTCGCGCTCCCGGTCCCGGTCCCGGTCCAGCAGGTGCTCGCCCCGCTCGGCCCGCTCGGGCTTGTGCAGGGGCGGCAAGGGCTCCTTGTCCAGGGGTCGCTCGTACCGGGCCTCGGCGAAGCGCTGGGAGTTGCGCTCGCGGCCCTCGGAGGACTTGGACTCGGGTCGGTCCTTGTCGCGCTCGGGGCGCCGCTGCTCGCGGGGAGGCTTGTCCAGGCCGAGATCCTTGGGCCGGTCCTTGTCACCGCCGCCTCCGCCACCGCCGCCGCCACGTCCGCCGTACCGCGACGGATTCTTGTCCAGGACGTTGGAGTTGGAGCCGGAGAGGAGGCCGGGCAGCTCGCGGTCTCGGTCTCGGTCTCGGTCCCGGTCCCTGTCGCGGTCTCGGTCCCGGTCCCGGGGCTTGTTGGCGTCCCGATCCCGCTCGCGGTCGGGTCGCCGGTCCCGACGATCCGGGCCATCGTCCCTGTCCTTGTCGCGCTGCGAGTCCCGCTGGTCTCGGGCGCCGAGCCTCGAGTGACTGCGCTCGTCCCTGCCGCCTCCGCCGCCTCCGCCGCCGCCGCCACCGCCGCCACCGCCGCCACCGCCGCCACCGTGGTCTTTGTCGCGGCGTTCCTTGCTGCGCTGGCGGTTCCGGTCGCTCGAGTAGCTCTTGTCGGCGAGGTCGCGGCTCGTGTTCTTGCGGTGGTCGTCCTGGCCGAGAGTCTTGAACTTGGGCTGGTCGAGTTTCCTGCCCCCGCCGCCGCCGCCGTCGTCCCTGTCCTTGCTGCGGTTGTCCCGCTTGTGGCTATCGCGATCTCGCTTGTCGAGCTCTCGGGACCTGCTGGAGATTGGGGGCTTGTCCTGGTGGCGCGGAGGCAACGGCTCGTGCTTCGAGCGGGACTTGTCCGGACTGCGGCTGCGCTTGGATTTGTTCGAGGAGTTGTCCTTCAAGTACTGGTGTTTCGATCTATCCAGTGGAGGTGTACGAGAGCGACGGTCCCTGTCCTTGGATCGAGGCTTCGAGCGCTCGTCGTTCTTGCTCTTGTCGTCGGGTGGTCGTGGCTTACACTTGTCCACCTCCTTTCTATCTATTCTATCTATCCTATCTATTCGGTCTAGCCTCTCGATCCTGTCTATCCTTTCGATCCTGTCGATCCTGTCGATCCTGTCGATTCTGTCGATCCTGTCGATCCTCTCGATCCTGTCTATTCGATCGATCCTATCTACAGCCTTTTTCTGAGCCATCTCCTTGGCCATCTCATCGGCTTCGCGCAATTTCTTGTGGTGCCTATCCTTCTCCGACTCCCTAAGCTTTAATTTAGGAGATTCACTTCGAGTTCGTTCTTTCGATTTCACTGGCGTGACGTGAGACACCGAAGGCAATGGAGATTTCGCTCTAGGTGTAGAAATATGTTTATGAGGTACAATCGAAGTGTTTGGTTTCTTAATGGGTTTTGGAGGGATATCTTTCTTTGGGGACATGTCTAATTTTCTTTTCTTTTTTGGAGGCAACTTTTCATTTTTTGCTCCTAAACGTTTTAATTTTAATCTGCAAATGAACAAGTTTATTATTGTCTAGCGAACTCCAATGGAATGTTATTTACAAAACAATATTAAAACGTTACTCTTTTCTCAGCTTATTTTAACGTTTAAGCTGTACTTTTACATTGGTTTTAAACATAAAGTCTTGTGTTAGTTTAAGACCAATCCAAAAGTTTGATAGTAATAAATAAAATGTAACAATGAGTAAACTTACTTTTTCTTTCTTTCTTTGTCCTCGTCAAATTCAGGTGAGGCACTGTGTTTTGTTTTCTTGAATTTCTTAACTTTCTTTCGTGAATCGGATGTTGAGCTAGATGATGAATCGTCGCTACTAGAACTACTACTGCTACTAGAAGAACTTGAGCTATGCGAACTGGATGAACTGCTCATTGCCTTTTTCTTATATTTTATTTTATCCTTTCCATGCACTTCTTTATCTTTCTTCATCTGTAACTCCAACTCTCTTTGCAAGAGTTGCCTGCGTCTTTCCAGTACCTTTTCGTCTTCGTACTCTAAATCGGTTTGGTTCCACTCCTCTAAATTCAAATCTGGACTGTGAGAGGTTGTCTTGACAATTTTAGATGTAAGTCGCTTGAATGGATCTTCGATAAGCTGAAAAAATTTAAGATTTTTAAAATAAAATATATAATGAAAAATGTTAAAACGTAGACAGTAATTCTAGCATACCAATGGAGGGTTTGTAGGTGCATTATCCTTCTTGACCCGTTTTGAAGGACTTATCAGTGTATGTGTGTTTGCATATCTGAAATAATGATTGATATTAGAATTACCTTGGCATTTTATTTCAGAAATAATCACGATAAAGATACGATAGAAAAACTCACTTGCAGCTTTTGCCGTATGAACAACTACCGTTAAGAGCCCAGTTTCTACAGTAATCGGAAGCGTTTTGAGCGGCTGTAGTAACCGCTGGTTTAGTGCCCAACCTTTCAAAAACACTTGGACGTCGAGAGTCAATATTACATTTCGTAGGGTCAACTGTTATTTTCCTTATGTTTGACTTTGACATATTATCACCATAAATGAATCGTATTTCGACAATGGATGCACATACTTTTGCTTCCCTTTTCCAGATTCGTTTTATTTACATTTGGCGATAAAAATCTTGCTCCGGTGTATCCACTACTATCTTTATTAACGCTACACTTTATAAATAAGCAGCAAAAATTTTAATTAACCACAGAGTGAACGCAGACCAAACGAAAAAGCTGCAGTGATAGAAGTGCCTACATAGCCTAACAATCAACAACCATATGATCTCAGCGTCATCTCATCAATAGTCAGAATTGCCAACTTTCGGTTGGGGGTATAGTGTAGCGTCGAGTCAGCGCGGGAAGGGTTCACTGCATTCAAAATTATCAGCTGATTCGAAACTATCTGGAAAAAGTGGAAATCAACTGGAATTGAAAAAGCAACGAAAAGATTATTTCAACAACTGATAAACAATATTTCATTAGTTCACTGCTGTACAAATATTTTCAAACGAACAGAATAATATGTTTGCGAGCTGAAGGTTACGCAAAATTTCAACAGTGCAGAAATATTTGCTCACTCGAAAAGGTAAACAAAAGTAACAGCTGCTCCGAGCTCCTACAGAAGATGTACACGCCAAATTGCAGAGGTACATAATTACATAAGATTGCGTCGAAGGTACTTCGACTTATTGTGCATTGTTAAACAAATGAGGACTGCTTTTCTTTCTCCGTTCAACAGAAGTGACGAATTGGCGATTGAACGATTGAACGATTGACCTCGAGAGCTCGGAACTGCTCGACCGTGGTGCCGTTTATCTCGGACCAATGCGGACAAAGCATTGCTTATGCGCGCTGTTATATACACGTGTACATACATACACACACAGAAGAGCAGAGAGCGAGAAAGAGCGAGAGAACTATAGGCTGTTAGCCTGATGTATATAGGGCTGTAGGAGTACGCGCACTCAATTCATGTATATAGTACATAGGTAAGGTATAGGTAGACTCTGGAGTCTGGACTGGAGTGACTGGACGGATGGGATTTGAATGTATATGTATATTATATATATGAAGGTGCACCAAACGCCGCGAGAAAAGGATGGAAATACGCGCTCGCGAAGCGTCGAACGTAGAAAAGAGAGAGGGAGTCATGGAGAAGTAAGAACTGAGATCTCGTAGGCAGCGTAGGCTATACCTACTACACGCGGGGGGAACTCGCATTCGACAATCTCACACATATTACACACACTTGCACACACATATCTATATAGAGCCTAGTGTTTCTCTCTCGCTCTCATCTGTCTCTGTCTCTCATATACTCTCTCCCTCTCTCTCCCTCTCTCTCCCTCTCTCTCCCTCTCTCTCTGTCTCGTCAGAGTTTTATGATCATGCGAATGTAATGCGTTGAAAATAAGTGAGATATCCCGCTATTGAATGTTTGACGACTCGAGGATCCGTGAGTTTGCACCTCCGAGAGAGGAGATTCGTCCGAGTTGTGCGATCAGCGTATCCTCCCGTGAAGTCTCTTGACTGTGTTTTGCTCTCGCGGGTCGTCGTCGCGCTGATATTCGTCATCCTTGGCAACGGCCAACGGGTTACGGGATCGCTCATCGCTGCTCGAGTGTCGCTGTCGCTGCGTTGCGGGCCACAGTAACGTCCCTCTCGTCCGGGTTCACGTCCCTTTTCTCATTACCAATGTACTGCTAAAGGAAGAGCCAAGGAGCCGCAAGTGCCTAAAAAGCAACTGCGTACATTCTAACGGATTAATTGGCAATTGAATGGTAAGGGAAGATGCTCCTTGAGGTTGCATAACGCAAGCTCACTGCGTATCCCCGACTTTTCCTTCCTGCGCATAGGTTATATTTTCTGTGTATTTCTCATGTTTATATCATGACCGATCATTCTTAACTGCTTAATCTACTCTGTCAAGTGTTGCCCTGACTTGTCATTTCTCCAACTCAAATAAAGTCCTTTGTTTACAAGTTTTTATTGTGTACTACCTATTCCTCGACCGATTTATTTTGTTATCTACAACCTGTGCAATTATAGTTGATGAACATTTTACTTATTTAAATAGAATTAGCTTTAAACTCGCTTCAAATTAATTAAAAAAACATTATTTCTGGTTAAGCTGAAATAATGTTACTCAATTTTTGTATGTATATGTTCTGCTAAGATATTGTTCAGACTATTGACATATATATTTATTTATCATTAGTAACTGGCAAATTGTGTTAGCATAAAATTCAAGGGGCATAAGAATGAAATGAATACAATTAAAATATTTAAATGACTATATTAATTCTAAAGTTATTTAGTAACAGAAAAATTGTTGTACAGATTAAACTTAATTGTGATGTTAAATTTTGTATGTGTATTTTAATCAATTACGTTTAAACTTTTAGTAACTATGCCTCTGTTCGGAAAATCTCAAAAGAGCCCAGCAGAGGTGGTGAAAGCTCTAAAAGAGGCAGTCAATGCATTGGAGCGTGGTGATAAAAAAGTAGAAAAGGTAAGTAATCAAACTTTTTTATTTAATGAATATTTTATAACAACAGATTTCTTTTAGGCCCAAGAGGATGTCAGTAAAAATTTAGTGCATATTAAAAATATGCTATATGGAACTGCCGAGTCTGAACCACAAGCAGATATTGTTGTAGCTCAATTAGCACAAGAGCTGTATAACAGTAACCTGTTACTCCTTCTTGTTCAAAATCTTAGTCGGATAGATTTTGAGGTAAGAATTGTTAATTTTACATGGCAAGTTTCTTTACAAAGTGCTTTGTTTTGATAGATGAAAATTTTGATAAAAACAATAAAATATCTTAATAGACCTTTTAAACCATTTATTCTTAATAATTGAATATTAACAATTTTTAAATAGATTTAAAACTTTCAGGGTAAGAAAGATGTTGCTCAGGTATTTAATAATATATTAAGACGACAAATTGGTACGAGATCTCCTACAGTGGAATATATTTGTACTAAGCCAGAAATTTTGTTTACTCTTATGTCAGGGTATGCTGAATAATTATATTTTAAAAATAATCTTTTAGTAATATTATAGTAATTAAAATTAATTTAAATAAATGTTTCAGCTATGAACACCAAGACATTGCTTTAAACTGTGGTACAATGTTACGGGAATGTGCTCGATACGAGGCATTAGCAAAAATTATGATTTATTCAGATGATTTTTATAATTTCTTTAGATATGTTGAAGTTTCTACATTTGATATTGCTTCAGATGCCTTTTCTACGTTTAAGGTACATTTATTTTAGGTTTCTAGATAAATAAATTATTTATAAAGTTACTAAAACATTTGTATATATATCTAATACAGGAACTCCTCACAAGGCATAAAATTTTAAGTGCTGAATTTTTAGAAGTCAATTATGATAAAGTTTTTTCACACTATCAAAGGTTACTAAATTCAGAAAACTATGTTACGCGTAGGCAAAGTTTAAAATTATTAGGAGAACTTTTACTCGATCGACACAACTTTACTGTAAGTTTCATTAACATATATTGATTTATACTGTGCTTGAAGAACATATTATATATATGTATTTTTATACAGGTCATGACGCGATATATTTCTAATCCGGATAATTTAAAATTAATGATGAATATGCTTAAAGAAAAGTCTCGTAATATACAATTTGAGGCCTTCCATGTTTTTAAGGTAATAATTAATTTATGAATTTTTTATAGTTTTCATGAATTGACATGTTATTATTAATATTTGATTGTTATTAATTATAGGTATTTGTTGCTAACCCAAACAAACCTAAACCAATTCTGGATATTTTATTACGCAATCAAGAAAAACTTATAGAGTTCCTTACACGCTTCCACACAGATCGCTCGGAGGATGAACAATTTAATGATGAAAAGGCTTACTTGATCAAACAAATCAAGGAACTCAAATCTGTACATGAAAATTAAGTTGGTACTTTTTTACACTGTTTTCCAGTAGTTGTGTAAATAAAATTTACAATCACGATTTATTATTGTAATATTCAGACTCGCCGGAGATTATAATACTCTGCTACCTTCCATTACAAAATTGGTTTCTCGTGCTCAGTATGGCAGCTACAATCCATCGCCTACCTTTTTTTCTAAAAATTTTCATAACTTTTTGAAAATTAAAATCCTAATAAAAAGATAACACGAAAATGTAAAATGTGCCTATGCAATTTTTATGAGCCTATTCTGCAATAATGAGTATTTATGTGATGGGAAAAATATCAAATATTTTACATTCTTTAGGCCACGTGCATATTATCAATTTACGAATATTTATTTATAATAGACGGAAACCTAAAAAATTTTGAAAGATTATATTACCTATAAAAAAGAAGCAGAGTATTGCTAAAACGAATTTCACGAATCTACGCTTACACAGTACGAATCATAATATTCATTGTAGCTGCTGTACTTTGTTTTTATACATCAGATTATCTTCTAAATGCAGCAAAATGTATTACTTATATCGATAGGCATTTTCTGCTTCATTTTATGCTAAAAATAATTATAATCACATGTATATGTATAGAATTGACTGTTAAAATGTAACGCCAAAACAATAATTATTGTTTATTATATTTATTGCAATAAAAGTATTATTAAAAAAAAATAACTACATACGTTAGTATTTTCAAAGTAATCACATTTATTTTTTTTATCTTTACTGTTATTTTACAAATTTACTTATTAGCTAGCCAATTAATTATCTAATGTACATCTGAACTCAAACTTGTAAAAAATGTAAAATTTTTCATATTAACATTATTAAAACCTACTTTTATCGTTTAATAAAAACGTAACTTAATTAATTAAATGTAACTAGTATAAAAACATGCAAATTTGCATTAAATAATACACTTTCGTAAAAAAAATAATCACTGCGGATCTACTATCTAAGCAATATTTAAAATTTTTAAGCGTGACGCGATAGACGTCATAGCTTGATAAATACTGCGAAAAGTTCTCGGACGCTTGTTTCTTAAACCCCAATCTGGATTGGGGCTCGGTAGAGCATCTCCTCTACATTTTATTATGATTGATGCAACTCTTGTCAATTTTTTATTAATTGAAGCATATAATGAACTTAATAAATAATTTGTCCGGGAACTGTTTTTCACAGCCTAAAAGCATTATATTTAATTATTCTTTTTTACTCTGATAAAAAATTTATGAAAAGAAAAATTAAAATTTTTTATATCTCACCATTGCATACTCGTGATTTTCTGTAAGAACCCACATTAGTGTTGCAGTGTGCAAGAATAAATCCTCTTTAGTATCAACTGAAATATTTAATAGTCTTGCCAATGTTTCAGCATATTCTAGCTGAAAAGAAAAAAGAAAGAATTAGTAAAATGTTATTCATAATGAGGTAAGAAAATTAATAAATTCTCCATTACTTTGAGAACACATGCTGACGTCGGCTTAAACTTAGCCAGAGTCAATAAAATATTTATGACTATCAAACAAATGTCCAGCCACGGTAATGATCTATTAGCTACAGTTAATATACTGTACAGCTTTTCGACTAAATTTAACTCGCATACGTTGGCGCAAGCATTTGGCGATAAACGAGTTATAACATCTACAAATAAAATTGATTATATATTAGTAAGATATGTTATTTTGCATCAGTCGTGAATTAAATTTCAATTCGAAATTAAAATTGATACCAAAAAGAGCATGACAATGATTAATTTAAATATTAAAAATTTTTTGTACAAAATAATAAAAGAAATTTTATATTACCCAAAGACGATAAACATATCGACAGTTGTCCGATGTTGTTAGCATATTTGAAAATCTCAATGTTCTCTTGCAATCTGAAGGCGAGCGTAGCCGTAGGTACGGCAGCATCCGCAGCCCTTTTCGCTCGTTCGCGAACTATCGCCAGCTCCCTACTCGCAGCCTTTCGAACTCGATATCCTCTCCATACAGCTTGAATCTTCGTAATAGCTATGTTTTTCCTTTGGCGCTCAAGTTTTGCAGCTTGGCGAATGCGCCTTTCCTCAGAAGAATTGATCCACCAATTCTCTATAACGCAAACTGCCCATTCTCGTTTCTCCTTCAACATTTTTAATGTTCGCCTAAATAAAATACTCTTCCACCATATTTGAATTCTGGTGATTGCCAGAATTGTAATGCGATAATTTTTTCTGACTTGCACAGCGACTTTTATAGCACGATATCGCCTTTGTAAAGTGATCACTGCAGTTCTTTGTAATTCGTATCGCATTTTGCACTCCCGCATTCTGGATACCGATCGCCAAAACTCTTGTATTCTTATTGCCGCATCCCTTTGTCTTTTATACTTTTTCATCTGCTTTTTGACTCTGTACAATTGTTGTAGCCTTAAAACAGTCTCTTTTAATTTTAGGAATTCCATTCGCACTTGTCTCCCAAATAGAACGTGTTTTCTCCAATTTTCAATAAATAATACTGCAATTTTCTTCTTTTCATATTCTCTCACGGCTGAGAATCTTCTCCAATATTTTTGTATCACAATAGCTGCTTCTCGTTTCTTTTTATACTGCTTCATTTGCTGCTTCATTCTCCATTGACTTTGCACTTTAATAACAGTGTTTTTAAATTTAATAAATTCAGTTCGAGCGCTTCTACCGAGAACCAGGTGCCTTCTCCATCTCTGAATTATCTGTGCTGCATTCTTCTTCTTCTTATACTCGTTGTGTGCAACGTACGACCTCCAATTCTTTTGTATCACGATAGCTGCCTTACGTTGTCCTTTAAATGCTCTCATTTGGCGTATCGTTCTCCATAAAAGTTGTAGTTTAACAACGCTTTCTTTAAGTGTGATAAACTGAGTGCGCGCTTCTCTTCCGGCTATAACGTGTCTTCTCCATTTCTGAATAACTGTTGCGGCATATTTTTTCTGTCTGTATTCCTTAAATGCTACGCGTGATCTCCAATATTTCTGGAATATTATGGTTGAAGCTCGTTTTTGTAAAAAGTTGTGTCTCTCCGATCTAGCCAATCGAGTTGCTCGCCATTTCCGTTGTATTAATATCACAGAGGATCTATGCTTTGCGTACGTTTCTCGCGCCTGTCGACCATTTTTTAATGCTCTCCACCTCTGTTGTAAAACAGTCGCAGCTTTAATTTCTCTTACGAGCTCTTTGTAACGTCTCTTTGCTGGTACCATTTTCCACCACGATTGAATCTTTATAATAGAACTTCGAGTTTGTAAATATTGTTGTCTTGTCTTTTTCATAAGAATATGTGCTCTCCATCTTCGTTGAAAAGCAATAATTGTGTTTTTGGTTTTTAAGTATTCCGCTCTTATTGGTTTTCCAGTGTTCAATGCACACCGTCGAATTTCGATATTTTTTACTGCAGCTTTCTTTTTTAAGTATTCATTACGCACGTTACGAGATACAATAAGATTCTTATACCATAATTCAATTTTCAAAACCGATGTTTTTTTACGTTCGTAATCTCGTCTGATGATCTTCATTTTCCAGTTCTTTTGTAATGTTATAGCAGAGCTTTTAAGCGCTAAGAAGTTTGACCGCTCTTTTCTGGTCAAGAGAACACTTCTCCACCACTTTTGCAAATTCATACAATTTGAGCGTTGTTTAGTAAATTTCTTCGTTGCAGAAACGGACCTCCACCAAGATTGTATTTTAAGACAAGAATTTTTCTTTCGTTTATAAAGTAGAACATCTCCTTTGATCGCTTTATAATTTCTCCAAGCTTTTTGAATGGTAATGGCACTATTCTTTTGCTTAAGAAATCTCGATCTCTCTTCAATGACAGTATTTTTTTTAATCCAGGTTTTTTCTATTATACTAACGGAATGTTTTAGTGCAATGAAATAGTTTCGATCCCTTTTTAAAATAAGATAACGCCTCCAGCATTCTTGTATAAGCTCAATAGCCCTGAGCTTTCTCAAGTAAAATTCTCGCTCCATTCTCATAAGCAACTTTGCGCGCCACTTATTTTGCACGCGAACAATAGCGGCTCTTTTACTTTGATAATCTGCAGCTACTAGTCTGCCCAAGCAACGAGCCCTCCACAATGTTTGAATTTTAATGGCACTTTTCTTCAATTTCACAAAACCGTTTCTTTGTAATTTCATCAACTGATTGGCACGCCAGCGTTGCTGCACGGCAATCACAACCTGTCTCTGCTTTCTAAATTCTTTAACATACGGCTCAACTGATTTCATTCGTTTCCACCATCTCTGAATTTTCACACTTGACATTCTCATATGTTGATAGCGTTTCTGCTGCTCTTTAGCTTCTTTTCTTAATCTCCAATGGAATTGTATTTTTCGTGCAGCTGCGACTTTTAATTGCATCTTATAAGCATATTCTTTTCTTAATACATGTAACTTCTGTCTTGATAAGTAGCATTTCCAGGCTCTCTGAATAACAGAAGCTGCATCGTGCCTTCTGTTTCGTAGCATCTTCTTGATATAAACATACCACAATTTAGACCGCCACCAGCGTTGCAGTGTTTTAGCAGCCTTCTCAAATCTGGGAGCTTGGAATTTGTATATGATTTGCCAAAGAAGGGACAAAGTCTTCTCTTTGTGGCCATCGGCAATACTTTTCGCATCGATATCACCCGTGATCGTGTAACCCGCCTCATTTAACGTAGTTAGTGCTATACTCACATTGTGAACTTTTTGCAAACGAGAAATAGCTGGCACTCTACACTGACATGTGAGGCATCGTTTTCCAGTTATCAATTCCATGACCCTACAAAGTCTCACTCCATCTCTTAAATCGGAGCACAAATTCTTTACGGCGTAATCATATTCATCTAAGTATGTCTGTTTGTGAGATACGGCATAGTTATGATTTTTTCTTAGTACTCTAGTGATATCACCAATACCACTCAAGAGTTCACGAGAAAACGTTAGTAGAATGGTTCTACTATCCTTGATCAATGCTTTTTTGTGAAATAAGCATGGATCATGTCCTATAAGCTTATTTCTTTTGGCATAATCCAAAAAGTATACAACAAATAAGAACTTCTTCAGCATAAATTTATTCATGACTGGTTGAAAAGTATTCAGTCTTATATTGGGATGCATATGGGAGGAATGCATTTTAACAAGAAATGGATCAGAAAAGAATCGGTTCAAAAGAAATCTTGAAAGACCAATCAAATCATTATTTGACTGAAGGGGGATCGTTTCTCCATAAATTGTTTCTAAGCCTATTCTTAGCCAGAGTGGATTGTAACTGATAAACAGTTCAAGAATAGTTTTTTGCAAACCTATTATAAAATATATTTTCAATTATTAAACGTGTTTCATTCATTTTTTCAACTCAATTTACTTACCTATATCTCGATGTAAATCCTTATCGGGTCTTATAATCAATATTTCCTTTTCAATGCAAACTGTGGTTTGAGATAGAGCAGCTATAACTTCTGGCTTACGAAACATAACACATGCAGCTTTGCGTAAAGTATTCAATCTAGTATTGGTATGATATCTAGCAGATACTGATTCTTTTGTCTCAGCCAAAGCAACATCTTCTTTTGTACGACAAGATTGCCATACTTTACCAATATCAATCGTAGTTGATTCAATGTCTGCTGTTAGATGCTCAGGAGGAGTTAATAATGCATTCAACCATTTTTTAAACTCCAATTCTTGAACAAATATCCATTTATCATCATAGTAAAGGGTGCTGTGATATAAAAATACTCAATGATTAAAATTATAAATGAACAAATACATCATTTAACAAATCACAAATTTTCATCACCTTGCTAAGAATGGATCATGTGTCATAGTAGCAGCAAATGGATCAGGATTACAAAACATTGTTAAAAAATCGTTAGGATCATGGAGCTTCACACTAACTTCTTTTGTTTGCTTTTTAAGAAGTTTACGATTATTTTTATCCTTATCTTTATTTAATCCTGCCAGAGATAGTTTTGTAATTTTTACACCAGGTATATTTACATTATCTAAAAATAAAATGGGGATGCATAAGATTTGTCAATATCAAAATATTTTTATCGCGTTGCAAACAATTAAATAAAATACTTTTGATGGACTTGTTGATCTGTTCTTTTTTCTTGGGATTTGTTGTGTCTATGGGGCGTTTTTCTTTCATTATTTTAATACTTTTTGTAGGTGATATTTTTCTTATAGCAGGTTTACTAGTGGGACATCTCTTTGGGGGTGAAATTTCAATTAAAATATTTTTTGCTACTTTTGAGTCTTTTTTAATAACTGCTATTGAATATGTATTTTTCTTTTCTTCATTATCATCAAAATCTACATCTTCTTCTTTTATGCTATCCATAGTTGAATGCAAAAGATTTTTAGAAATCGGTGATAATGAAGTATTTTTCGATTTCACCCATAAATCTGCTTCCAAGCAATCTTTAGCATTACCAAAATCCATTTGACTCTTGGAAAATTGATTATTACATCTTCCATGATCACTTGTTGTATTTAAACGATTGACTGGAAGTGGTGTTGAGAAACCTATATCTAAACTATTTTTATCAAATGCTTTAGCAAGACAAGTTGGCTTAAAATTAAAACTATTATTAGTACTAGTTGGTGATAATGATAGTTCATAAGTATTATTGCCTTCAAAATTATTGGCTGTGTCAATATCAAATGTTGCATTTTTACTTGAAGGCTGAGTCATTGAATCATTACTAAATGATTTACTTCTGTTAGATTTATTACCTGTTGAACAGCAATTAGGTGAAAATTTTAGATTATCATTCTCTTTTGAATTTTTAAAAGGAGTAAACTTAATGTCTTTGAATAACATTGAAATATCTGATTGGAGCTTTTCAGTTTCAGCTTCAGGTGGTTTTGGTGATAACGAATCATCAAATTCATCATTGGCTTCACCATTAGTATCAATTTTAGGACTTAATTGAATATTCACAGTTTTAGGAATTTTGACATAAGTTTCTTTTCTTATAATCATTTGCACTTTACTTTCAACAGCAATAGATGATGATTCTGGCTTTGAACTCCCAATATTAGTATCTGCATTAAAGAAAAAATTTATTAAAATTATAAATCAAATATAATCATAATTTCAATTACAATTATTCAAAATTTAAATGATTTTTATGGACTAACCATGCTTGGGGGTAAATGCAATGGTATCATGGAATGTGTTAGATTCAAAACATGTAAATTTAGACTTCAAAGGAGTAAATTTAAATGAGGATGAATCAAGAAGCTTAGAAAAGTCCATAGGTGGTGGTGAATCATCTTTCTTTAATTTTTTTGTTTTTGCTTGTTCTATCATCCAATTGAAATCAACATTACTTGAAACATTTTCTTTATTTTGAAATTTAGCAGCTGCAGAACTCATTCTTTTTTCTGTTGGCTGAATTGCAACTTTGGAAGCTACTTGTTTGCTATTATTAGATGAAGTGGTTTTCTGAGAAGCTGCACTATTTATCTTAGATCCTAATGGATTTCTTCGTTTTATTTTTCCACCTTTGCCTTTAGCTCCTTTATTTGGATCAGTACAAGTCAATGTAAGTGGAATGTCATATTTAATACGTCTACTGTCTGATAATTGCAATATATCCCTCCAGGTGCCACCTTCTTTTGGTTCCCATAATATATTTAAAGTAACACTACTCTCTGGTTGAATAGACCATTCTGATGCACTCAAGCTGACATATCGTTCTTGTGGTGGGATTTTAGTTATAGATGCCTATACAAACAAAATAAATAAAAATACAAAGAATTTATTTAAAAAAGATTCTTAATAACTGGGATAATATCTATAAACATACCGTCAAAGAACGACTGTTTGAATTTTGTATTGTTAATGTACACTCTACTGGAGTATTGATTTGGGTATCCAATCTCATTCGAGTTGGAGGTTGAAATGGTGCTAATAATAAGCTATAATTGTTACAAACTTTAGTTTGTGTTATAGGTTCTTTCTTTTTTTTTTCTTTTGGTGTTATATCGACCTGAAAGTATAAAAATAACTAATAAGTATTTTAATATCATGATATGGGGTATTTAATCAAACTATGCAATAAATTGAAGTAAGATGCTTTAAAGATATGCATTGGATTTTTGCCCGTTGAATTTCCCTTTTTCAATTTTCTAAAATTAAATATCTTATATTCTATATTAGCATGATTTATTGTATTCTACTTAATTAATAATCATTAAGTGATTCATAACGCATAATATTACTGATCCCCTACTAAACATAAACGTTCTGTGAAAAATCAATATTTGATGTAGGCTATCAATTTTGTATTTCAAGATTGGTATATAAAAAGTGTACAATTAAGAAGAGTAAATTTAAAAGCACAGTGAAATTTGTTTTATATATAAGTAATCCATAAATATAATATTTTAGAATCTTATAGCCTTATAGAAAAATAAAAAATCGGGTACAAGCAACTTACATGGAAAAACATGATTTGGCGCCTCTTCGAGTACTCGGATGCGGATAAGAAAAAAACTTAATAAATCTTAGCGCACAATTGCTTAAAACCCAAGCTGAATTTAAGGTACCTAATAAAATTCTATTAATTCTACATTTTACGAATGTTGTGTTATGTTGTTTACCACTGCACAATAAAAGGCACTCATCAGGATTACTATCAACAGTATTATCAACGGTCTGCAGCGAACCGTTTAAAATTAAATATTTTCAAACGTACACAAAATAGTATAGAGGCGCTGTATTCGCTCCTTAGGGGCGAAACGCATGTGTCGCAAATCCGCGAATCGCGATAAGACGTGCAAATATATATAGGTATACAATTCAGTCACATTTCTATTTCTTGCTTATAACTTATAAGTAGTTACTAGTTATATCCAATACCACTAATCCAGCCAATACTATCCATTCCCTAATCCCTTCCCTTCCTTTTCTATATATATACTTAGAGAAATTTTCTATTCTATCCTTTACTATATATACTTACTGTACTTACCAGTTACCATGTTAACAGTTACCAGTCTACATCCTAAGTACATATATCTACAAAGGCCTTCGTATCTCAAGCTATAAAATGAAATATGTAAATAATGGCAGTATCCTTAATTTTTTCGGATTTTAAAACATACTTTTCGATAGAATATTCCGAAAATAAAGAAAATTAAACATGGATAACGAATTTACCCAAGAACATAATCCTTGGAGTAATTTGCCTACAGTATCCACTTTTGACAAAGGTGAGTACTTGGATGATAAATTTAAAAATTATTTTTTAGTTATTATTTTTAAAAAAAAATTTTTAGTTTGAAGAAAACGTATAAACAGTTACTATTATATATAGAAATAATAATTTATTTTATAGGTTAATTTGGTTAATAATATGGAAATATAAATGTTTAATTTAGTAATAATAATAATTATTTATTTTACAGGATCCAGTTCTTGCTCAACAAGATGCGTCGACGAAAGCGGAAAAAGTAAAGACAATAAAATAATTAAAAAAGTGTCTGCTTCTAGTATTTTAATAGGTTCTCTTATAAATCAACTATGCTCAATATTAGAGAAAGATCCAGAACAAAGTAAAAGACTTTATCTTTGTGAGTATAGAATATAATAAAAATTGAAATATAATAAAAAGTAGTGCATAAATCAAGTCAAATAATATAATAAATTCATTTTTAGTATTAAGTGACACTATGTATAAAATGAAATTAATAGATCCTTCTTATAAATTGGGAGGATTTGATGTGATACAAGGAAGATATATGGATGCAGTGTATCAGTTAATAACTGTTGCTAGAGCAACACTTGGAAGTCAAAATCCAATATCAATCCCAAGGTATTTCTAATCCTTGCTAACCCTAATAAGAAAAATAGTTAGTCCATAATTTTACATTAAAAATTTAATTTTTGTATTTCAGACCTCTTTTAACTTATGTATCCCTTTACAAAGAACAATTTCAAGAAGTAGGCTTCATTGCAGGTGGGGGTTTTGGTAGTGTTTACAAAGCTGTACATAAACTTGATGAAGTAGAGTATGCAATAAAAAAAATTGTTGTGGGACCTGGAAAAATTAAAACTATTATGAACCATTTAGAAGAAGTAAAAACTCTTGCTAAATTAAATCATACAAATATAGTGTCATATAAACAAGCATGGATAGAACCTGCATATATGTCAGTACCATGTGTACCACAATTGCCATCAACAAGTAAATCAGAAAGCAATAGGATATTTGCAAGTAGAGACAGATATAGCATAAAAAGTTCAAGTGAAAAAAAATGTTATAGTTATAGCAGCTACAAAAATAAGAAATCTCATAAATCTTTCACTGAGCAAAGTCAAAATAGTAATAAAATAATAGATAAGAGAAGTTCAAAAACTTACGAATCAAATTCAGATATTGTTTCATTTAGAGATGATAATGATCTATGTGATATTACTATTGAGAGTGATGAAGATTTTATAAATATAAATTCTAGAACTAGTACGCAAGAAAGTATTTCTAGTGATGAATCACTTGGAGATCGTAGAATTTGTCAATATTCTTCTCAAGCAGTGAGTAGTTTTCTTTTAAAAAAAATTATTTCTATTCACCATTTATTGAATTATTTTATTTTTAGAATAAATACACAATATTATACATTCAAATGGCTTTGTGTGAAAAAACATTGAGGCAATGGTTAGATGAAAGATCAGAGTCCACACCTGTATCGATGGTTGCATCGATAGCAACTCAAATTCTTTGTGGCCTTAATTATATTCATTCCTTAGCAATTGTTCACCATGACATCAAGGTAAAAAATAGTTTATTTTATTTAATATATTGACTCACATAATATTTATTTAAGAATAATGTATCAAAATATTAGTGCTTAACTATCACAAACATAAAATTCAATAATCAAAATTAGAAAAATAAAAGTTAAATTAGTAAAAATTTGTAGCCGAGTAATATTTTCATTTCAACATCAGGAAAATTACAAGTACAATTAGGAGATTTTGGTTTAGCTTGTCCTTTGCAAAGAGATAGTCATGATGCAATTGTTGGAACTTGTATGTATGCAGCTCCTGAGCAATTAAAAGGAGAATGTAATCCTAAGGTACTTGCATGTTAAAATTATCTTACCAATGATATTATTGCCATGGTAACTTATTAATTAATTATAATTTTTACATAGAGTGACATTTACAGTTTAGGAATTGTTTTTTTGGAACTGTTAGTTCCTATGCAAACATCTATGGAGTGCATAAAAATGGTTGAGGCCTTAGTAGCTGGAGAAATACCACAAACACTTGCTGTTTCACACCCAAAATGGGTAAAAAATAGGAACATTTATAAAAAAAATACTTATAATTATGTTTTAAATTTCTTGAGAGTTTTAATATATATAATTTAATAAAATTATAGGCAAATACAATTAGACAGTTGATACAAGAAGATCCGACAAGAAGGCCTTCAACAGATGAATTACTGGAAGATTTAAAACTTGACAAAGACTTAACAATAACCAAATTAGAAGATGAAAATTACAGATTACGTAATAGAAATAATATATTGCAAAACGAAACCAAGGAAAAGGATCAAATAATAGCGGATCAAAAGACTATAATAGAAGAATTACAAGCCAAATTAGCAAGGCTTGAAAAACAGTTAGAATAATTTTATTAAATTAAGTAGAAATGTGATAAAAAGACTATAAATATTTGTATATAAACTTTATTTTGTACTTTTAATAATTGTATCTAATACTTTTTTAAGCTGAATGCCAATATTAATTCTTGAACTAGTTGCATCTGGTTTAGCACATTGTTTTAGTAAATACGATAATGTTGGATATTGTTCTAGAATGTGATCTGGTGTATTGTGTAAAAATCCTTGAATGTGCACATCAGCGCTTAATCCTTGGGCAAGAATGTGCTAAAAATTTGAATACAGTTAACAGATTAATTTTTTAATTTTGTATTAATATTTATTAAATTACCTGGCAAATAGCATAGTAATTATGATCACTAATTCTATGGTTGCATATATCAATTGGAGAAAATATAAAGCAGTCTTCGCATCCTATATCAATATCATTAGCATAAGTTTCATTCCATGTTTCTATTTTTTTTACATCTGAAATTTAAAAAGATGTTAGAAATCTGAATAGAATTCATTATTTAATAATCTAGTTAAAATGTTTTTACCTTCTTTGGAAGGATATCTATCTACAATTATAATATTCTCTAAATCTATAAATATTGCTTTGTCCTGATCATTAACTGCAATATTATCCATTGATATATCTGTTAGATAAAATGCAAAATTTGGGTTCTTAAATGTAAACATATAAGCAGCATCAAGGAGACTAGAAGAAATCTTTGCCCTTCTAATCCAAGGTTCTTCACTAAAACTTGACAATGGCAGGCCAATATATTCTTCAACTATAACTCGTCCACATGCTCCAAAATATTTTGGAGTTGGCCAGCCATCTTTGGCTGATAATATCTATAAATGTTAAACTTTAATTAAAATTAAATACTAATCATTAAATCATTAGAATATTACCTGAAGAATAATAGGCTCAGGATTTAATTTAATTGAACTCCAAATAAATTTATAATAGTCTTCATTTTCTAAAGAATTTTCTATTTGTACACTTTGTAATAATTCACTGATTTTAGCTGTTGTGGGACAAAGTTTAATTTTATTGTTTAAGTCAGTTTTATGAGAATCTGTTAACTCTGAGACGATTAATTTATAAAAATTTGTTTTTATACTTTTGAATTCAGGATTATTAAAGCACAATTCAAGTAGCTCAGAATGAGAACAAATACTTCTGTCAAAAAAGTCCAGTTCACTTTTATAAGCTAATTTTTTTATAATGACTTTTATATCTTTATATACACCATAATAAGCATTTTTTATACTGAATAGATTATTAAAAATAGAATAAGAGTTAGAATACTCGAAATTAATTTTATCTTCATTAATGTCTTGACATATAGAAACTCCAAAACAAGCAGGACACTTTTCTATTTCTGTAATATCACTAACATTTGAATATAATTGATTTAAAATTCTTGCTAAAGCTAAAATGAATAGTGCAAACAATAGCGAAATAATTTTCTTTTTCGTTAAAAACATGTTCATACACTATAATTTATTCATTATGAATATTTGTATATTAAAATAAAAAATTGATATCGATCTATTCTACTAATAGTTACTTCAACTACTTGTTGCTTTACTAAAATCAGCTTATTATTATGAAGAGTGAATCGATATAAATATATATATAATAAATTCTTTTTCGCATACCATCGATCGGTCATAGTAGAGTTATTTTTGTAAAAATCGTCGAACGTGCTGTGCTGTGCAGAAATATTAGTTCTTTACTTATATTCTTACTTTAGGCGCAATATAAATTGACATAAAATAGGTAAATAAAATGTATATCTAACTACTTACAAATAACAAGAATAATATTTAGTTTGACGGATTAGAAGAGCTGCAGCTAAACTTTATACGCGTTCTGTAGATACTTATACAGTTTTACTTTGGTGAGATGTCATTAATTTATATAGATACATTATAAGATATAAAAAAAATCTTAACAGCAGTGACTTTATTTAAATTATTATATTAATTATGTTTTGAAACATATTTATATTAAAAGATTATTTTTTCATCATTTCCTAAATAAATTTACTTTTAAGAGTAAATTTCAAAATTAATATATATTTTTCTATTTTATGTACAATAGATAACATATAAAAACTTAATAATTTTTCTGTTTTTTGTACTTTTATGAAAATATTTGTAAATAGTGAAATAACCTAAGAGCTTCATTTTTTAATTCTTTCTATATACATTTCGTTTTATAATTTGTTTATGACAATTTGCATATTGCAGAGTACACAAATTGTATGTTCAAGTATTTCATAATGATTGCTGTCACTTTTCTATTTTATGAACAATTCATATTTAGGAAGTATGATAAGAGTTATCGAAACTATGATAAATTCTTGTCGATAGTACCAGAAATAATTGAATTTCATAATATCTTCATACGCAATAAGTCGTGCATAACAAGAGCGCTTATTGATATCAATCTCTTAAAGCATAGTTGATTGATGTTCAGCTAGTCTCATATCTAATATTTCAACTAAACGCTGTGTGATTACCAATTTTAATTTTAATTAATATTTAAATTTTAATTAATTATTAAAAGGGTGAAACTGGAATGGGAGATACAGCTATTAATAATTGGAGGCCGTTTGTCTATGGAGGCTTAGCATCTATTGTTGCTGAATTAGGTATAATTGCAATTAATAGTTTAGTATTTATAACAGATACAAGCGATGAAACTAAAAACTTTTGTATTTCAGGTACCTTTCCATTAGATACAACAAAAACTCGGTTACAAATCCAAGGACAAAAACATGATAAAAAATACTCTAGTTTAAGGTATTCTGGCATGACAGATGCATTAGTTCAAATTACAAAGCAGGAAGGTTACAGAGCTTTATATTCTGGGTAAGTTATACCTATTTATGATTTCATTAATATATTTTAACTTATATAAATCATAGATTTAAAAATAATTTCTCACAGAATTAGTTCAGCAATCTTAAGACAAGCAACTTATGGAACTATCAAGTTTGGAACCTATTATTCTCTTAAGCAAAGCGCCACTGATAGGTGGGGAACTGATGATCTTGTTTTAATAAACATTCTGTGTGCAGCAATTGCTGGAGCTATATCAAGTGCTATAGCGAACCCAACTGATGTTGTTAAAGTTCGTATGCAAGTTACAGGTCTTGAAGCAAATTTAACATTAATGGGCTGTTTTCATGATGTATATCACTATGAAGGTGTACGAGGACTATGGAGGGTAAATTATATTTTAATGATTAATTGAAGATTTTATTATTCAAGCATTAAACAAATCATTTTTACTTTCACAGGGAGTTGGTCCAACTGCACAAAGGGCAGCAATCATTGCAGCTGTAGAGCTACCAATATATGACTTTAGCAAAAAGGAATTAATACCATACATAGGTGACAGTGTCACTAATCACTTTGTGTATGTATTGAAATTCTGTACCTACTTCAAGCGCAATAGTTTTGTTTTAATTTTATTTAATTAATTACTTATATGATTTATTTTTCAAAATTTTATTGCAGATCAAGTTTTATTGCCAGTATGGGAAGTGCCGTATCTTCTACTCCGATAGATGTTGTTCGAGTAAGATTTATTCTTAAGTTAAATTATTTATATTTGTCATTGAATTTACGTTATATTTTTACGTTTTAGACTCGTTTAATGAATCAAAGGAGAGTATACACAGAATTAGGTTCCCCATCTCCACATATTTATTCCAGTAGTATGGAATGTTTTGGTCAGGTAAATAATGGTTTAAATTTTAAGTACCACTACTAATTAGCATAAGGAAGTAATACTTATTCAATTTTTAGACTTTTAAAAATGAAGGATTTTTTGCGCTTTATAAAGGTTTCATACCAACATGGCTCAGAATGGGACCTTGGAATATTATATTTTTTATCACTTATGAGCAATTGAAACGATTTTGAATCAATTGGAGGAGTTGAAAATCAAATTCTATCAAAATATAAAAATGCACAAGCATTGGGAATCTATTTCTTAAATAATTGAAGATCTGGTGATCCAGTGATATAGTATTTCGAGAATCCTAAACACAGTACAAGTAGTAAAAAGCAGATGTCAACTATTACGATAGCATAAATTATTGTCTTTTATATTTTATTATAGTAATTTATGCAATATTTATTTATTCCAACACAAGTGACATGAATTGTGATTTTTCAAACTATATATATACTTGTGTGATATAGTTAGATAGAGCTTTTATATTTTCAATGTTTAAGCTTAGAAAGAATCAAAATACATGTTACTAATCTTAATCTTAAACTGAAAGTATTTTTAGTATTTACTGAAAGTAGATTATGAACTAAAAATACTCATTGTAATGACGTTTGAGAAATTATAATTTTTATCTCTTTAAAAACAAAAATGAAAGTAAAATTAGGTTGTGGAACCGAATAAAAGTAAGAAAATTAAATTACAAAAAGCAAGTATTGTTTAAAATATATAATATGAACAAAGATGCATATTTTTTGTATAAAACTTATTAACGGCGTTTTTATTTTTTGAAAATGTACTTAAACGCCAAAATGCATTTTTTAATGTTATAACAAAAACAATGTTGTGTATAGATAATGTACCAAAGATGATTATAATAATGTACAGTTTCAATGTAAATGTGAATTTATAATAGAATTGTTTTCAACGATTTTGTTGCTTTATTAAATGTAAGTAAAATATGATGTAAATAATTGACGTATACGTTTTTTTATTTAACGCTTCTGCTTATTATTATTATTCAAGTTATAGATAGTTCATTCTATATTTATGAATGAAAAGTTTAAGTTTTTGATGACATTGATATCAGGAGTACTAGTCAAAAGTGTATGGTTTCACCTATTAGAAAAATCCAGTTGAAATTTTACACAGTTTGATTTTTTTTTTTAACAAGGTATTAATACTTTTCTAAGTTATACTTTATACATTTATCACTGTTGAAAATACTGCTGTACGATAACTGTTAAGTATTGCTGCTGGAAATGGGTACGGTAACACTCTGTTGTATGATTTGTTATATATAAGTGATTAAAAATATTAAACATTTTTTTTTATATTTTATATTTCATACAATATCGTATTTCAAATGCAAAGAATAATTAAGAACAGTCCAAATTATTAATTATTGTAGTCTTTAAAAAAAATATACAAATTTGTAATAATATACAGATACATCTATTTACATAATTTCAAAAAACACTAAAAATTTGATTTTGCAATAGTACTGCTTATAAGAAAAAAACAAATATTTCATTACGTATATCAATTCTACTATACATAATCCCACACAATAACTTTCTTATCTTCTCCACCTGTTATTATTTTTTTATTGTCTGAAGATATTACTATTGAAATCAGAGGCCCTAAATATAAATTAAATTAAATTAAAATACAAATTTAAAAAAAATTATACCATAATGTGTGCAATAAAATTGTCATTAATTATTTAGCATATTTAAAAATTCACCTTGGTGACATTGAAATCTGCAAATGAAAGCTGCAGTTTGTGGATCCCATATTTGAAGATCTCCTTTCCTATCACCAATCAATAGATATGAGTTAAGCCAAGTTAAAGACATTGGCTCTTCCTCTAATGTTGTAAAATAAATTTGTGTACTTGTTTGAAAGTCAACAACACTTAGTGAATTATTACTTGCACATGATATAATATTTTTTGATTCTGGTTCAAAGGTTATAGCATTTATTTTTGCTGTATGTTCTATAAAATATATTTAACAATATCAAATTATATTATTTAGAATTTATAATTTATTTAAATATACCTTTAACAGTGAATTGCAAATTGTAATAATCATCTAATTTCCATAAAAAGATTTCACCATCTTCTGTTCCAGAAGCTAACAGACTTTCATCTCTAAAATTATAAGTTTTTATATAAATAAAAACTGATATAAAATCAATTATACATTATGATTAAGGAAACATATATAATCACCTTGATATGTTTATACAAGTAACTTGAGATTCATGATCAAGTTCAACCCGCAAAAGTCCTGCAAGTTTAATTTTTTTTTCAGGAGTACAACTATACCAAATTTTTGTTGTACAATCCCAAGAACCCGAAATAATAATATTATGAGTTTTACTGTAAGCTAAACATGACACAGCATCTTCATGTCCCGCTAAAGTATCGAAAACTTTACCAAACTCAATATCATAAAAAATTCTAAAAAAATACACAAAGAATATATTTTAATTTAATAATTTAACAGAAAAGATTATTTTTTAACGATTACGTACAATGAATTGTCGCATGAACCGACTACAAGAATATTGGAATTTGTCGGTGTTTGATAAGAAACACAAGAGCTTAAAGGAATCGATGATAAAGTAACACTTCGCATCAATTTTTCAGTTTTTAAGGAATAAATTTTCATAACGCCATCACGGCCGACTGAAGCAATATTTTCATCTTGTGATCCATCAGTAATTATTGTCATAGAGCTTACAGCTTCTTTATGTGATGGGAATACAATCCTTTTCTTTAGTTGAATACTTGATATTCTACTTCCTGAAAATTTATATATTTATTTTATTTATGTTATTTTTCAAGAATATATACCCTGTTTCATTTATCATAATTTAAGAGTAAAAGAAGATATTATACTGAAAAATATATATTACCAGGTAATGAAGATTTTTCTACCGATAACCAAGCATCACTGCGAACAAAATCACCTGGCACTATACGTTTCGGGTGTGGTAATTTAAAAACTTGTTTAGGAATCTGGCCGAATTCCATAATTTGAACCTCTAAACCATGTCTGTCATTTATATCTTTTATTGTATCTAAATCAATTGCTCCTTCATAGCATAAGTGGAAAAATACTAAAACAGTACAAATTTGTTAAGTTTAAAGGAAGTTAAAAATCTATTCAAAATGAAAATGTATATACATACCATTGTTTGCCTTAAGAGCTTCTTCCCCTTTTTGTTTATATCCAAATATTAGATCAATCCAATGATGTAAATGTTTTGAAACAAAGTCACTTTCTAGAGCATTTCTTAGTTTTTGTACAAAGTCAGGTGGATCTAAAATTACATAAGATAAATGTGCATAAATATAAAATTGTGTTTAAAAATTACTGAAATTATTCTTTGTATCTACCTTTTGCCCAAGGAGGCAAGTGTACATCAGCAATTTTTGTTCCATCATGCCGAAATCCAAAATCAATGCCATAATTATTAATTAGAAAATCTCCTCCACTGCTCGTGTCATAGAATTCAGGTATTAATTCTTTGAAATCAGACATGTTGACCAAAACATTTTTCCATACGTCAGCTACACTGTCAGGTTTTTTTCGTTGTTAGGACAGAAATATAAACTCTAATTCTGTTGAGTCGATAGAGTATTAACGTGTTTTTTAATTAAGTAAGAAGAAAACTCAAAAGAACTTTACATTTTGAAATTTATATCTGTTTTTTAGATAGAAACTGTGTGTGTTAATAAAATAATTATTACCTGTTGAACATTCTATCAGGATGATCAAATCTTCCATTCTGAAGGCAAAGCATATATTGTGGATACTTCCTTACTAGGTAAAACAGTACAAAACCAGGTGCACTGTAATGTGACCCATACAAAAATTTTGGCTCAGACATTTCAGCATATCTAGTCTTTAATGATAATTTTGTTTTAATTATTTGATTTGTAAATATACATTAAAATTCTTTGAAAGAATAAATTTCAGTACCTTCAGTCTCTCTAATCTTTTTGGCTCAAGTGCTCCAATTGGCTTACTAAGATCTCTATACACATTAGGATCATCAAAATTCAATGTACAAGATGAATAATCTTGAAGAACCCAGGGCATAACAGGATATTGAGTCAAGTCATGAAATGTTCTATCTGCTAAACTGAAATATTAAATTCGTAAAAATTATATGGTATGCAAATAATATTTTTAGTATATTTACCTATTAATGTATAAAAGGTAATCATAATTAGATAAGGAACCATTTTGCCATTGCATTGTCATGTGGTTTTGGTGTATAGTTTCAATTTGTAATTCTGATTGATTTAACAAATTTGTGTATAATGCATCTCTTTCATCTTCACTTTTGGTTGCCAAAAAGAAATGTTCAGTTTTTCCATTAGTTTGACACATCCATTGTATTTCAAGACCCTGTAAATCAGAATAAAGAACAAATAATACAAGAAATTTCATTTCTTAATGATGTAACAGTTACGTAGGTAAATGTAAGATTTATTATGTTACCACTTGACGCAAGAGGAATCTTCTTTTGATGACATCCTTTACATCTTTTATGTTTATTTTTAGAACTGGATGCTGATATAAAAATATTTATTCAATAAATAATTTGAAAAAAATGATTTTTCCATGTACTTAATTACTTACTTGATCCATATTGTTATAAGGTTGAAAATATATCCTACATGTTGTAAGTAAAATTCTTCCTGGATTAATAATTAAAGGCAATACTTTATTTGCCTGGACTTCAAATACTACTTGCTCATATAAATCTTCTAGCCATGAAGTATCAAATGAAAATCGTGATTGTCTTGAATGAACTATTGCCATAATCTATTTTATTGCATAAAAATTAGTAGATATAAATTAGTAGACAAAAATTAGTAGTATTATAAATTATTTTGTATTTATTATATTGAAATTTACCATAGCATTTTGTTCAGCTGTTGGAAGTGTAGCAGCTCTCTGAAGCTGTAAAATTTGAGGAAGACAATCATCTATTTTAACATAATGAAAAGAAAATTGAAAATTTGCAGGTTTATGTATAAATTTATATGGTGCAAGAATATTTCCTTCAAGCATTTCTACGTAATGTTTGCAACTTATAAGCAAAGTATCAGTCAATCTGAAACAAAAAACTTATATTATTAATTTACTTATATTATTTACTGAAAAGAAAACTATTTACCTTGTCAGATTATTGTTTGCACTACATTTTTCTGCAACTGTTGTGTCTTTTAACTGTATTTTAATTAGTGGTTGATTTATGTCTTTACTGACAAAAACTAAAGATTTAGAGCATAATTTTAAGCGACCATCTAACCACTGATCTTTGTCTTTTGTTGTTGAATCTTGTAATTTCATTTGGACACTATAATCTTCAAAAAATATTTCTCCTGGATCCAATAACAGCATTGTAAACCTATAATAATGACAAATTGTATTACATTATTGCACATTAGGTATGTTTCTATTTGTTATCTTACCTTTCTTTTTCCATTTTAACAAAATCATGTAGAATGCAAGATCAAGATTAACTTGAATAGAACAAATTCACACTATAGTTCTTGAGAGTAGTGTCTGCTACAATCAATATGAATACAGTATGTAATTTTATTTAACTTAAGATTAGTATAAAAGACAAAATAATTGAAGTGACATGATTCCCTCTCGATCAAGATAAGAAGTCTGTAATAGAATATTTTTGTAAATAAATTATGATGTCTAAAAATTTAGTTTATATTTGTTTAAAATCATACAGGTCAATTTAATGCATGATGCACACTGCAATATATGTGATTAGAATCTAGAATAAAATGTAAATGTATAAGTGATTAAATCTATACTTATTATATATACAATCTATGCATATTATATTTTATAATAACGTGTCTAAGTAGCATAGTTTAAAATATTTATGCATGTACGACATAAAACTATATTTTTATTGTAGTTATATATTTAAAACTACCGATATACTTTCTAAATACATAATAATGGACGGGTATACCTGTGAATATATGTCACTCGTATAACCTTTACACTCGCGCAATAATAAACGACACAGGGAATAACGCTAATAAACATAAGTTTGTATTTTAGTTAAATACCTACTACGTATATTGCTCATGAAAGCTTATAAACAAAATTTGTTATTACAATTAAATTAAAAGAAATTTTCTATTGGCCAACTTAGTACTTAAATGACAATCTGTCATCTTCACGGCTTTCAATTTTCACTGATAAAATTCACACTACGTTTTCATGATTTTTGTAAATATACCTTTAACCATAGGTACAGCTAACAGCCCTACAGTGCGAATAGTGAACCGAGTAACCGACTCCTATAGGTATGTGATACACTGACCTGACTGTACACAGTGTACACTGTACTAAAAGTATAAACTTGTTAAGCGCGCCAATTTTTAATTTTTTAACATTATGATAGGTAGGTACTAGGAAAAGAGATGAAATAAATAAAAAACAAATAAATTTGATTCTCAATATTTTAAAAATTATTTTTTATTTAAATAGGTATAATATAGTTTTCATTTTATATGTACAAAATTTTTTTAATTTTTTTTTCAAATTTTTAATTTTTTTATATCTTCTGGTCTGAAGTCTGTTCTTAAAGCTATAGTTTTTCTAACTTCAGCAGGAGTCAGTCTCCATGCTATCGAATCGGCTCCAAAATAATCTGCTAACTCCTCAATTCTTTCTACACTTAAAATTGTTGCAATTTGCGTAAGTCTAGCAAATTTGTCTCGCACAGACCAGGAGGTTGCAGTAGCGAAATAAGCAGCTAAAGACCTTATTTCTTTATCAAGTATAAGACCTCCAGCCTAAAATATAACATTTAATAATTATTTAAATTTATCTAATAATAATATTAGGTGTACAACTTTGCTTCCGCCGTTTTTCGATAGATGGCTGCAGCGGTAAGTGCCGGTTGAAATAGGCAGGGGAGCCGTCCTTGGCTTAGTGGGTAAGGC